>JBBULP010000543.1:0-19084 GCA_038048775.1 Picocystis salinarum | reverse complement strand
CCACTACCTACACTTTCAACCACGTCCCTCCCTCCCTCCCTCCCTCCACAAACACACACCCAACAGCAAAGGCAAAGGCAAAGGACACTTTCCTTCGCATGGGAAGGAGATCCATTCGGTTCGTAACCTTCCATCCCACGCCTTCGTCCCAGCAAGACCATCCCACCACCATCCATTAAAACAACCACGAAGAAGCAGAAGCAGCAGCAGAAGCAGAAGCAGGTGTGGTGGACGATCCCTACGGTAGATCCAAGGAAGGATGCACGTCGACGGGAGGTGGAGGAGGACGACGTTTCATCCACCACCACCCTCACGAAGGTGGAAGACCAACCTCCAATGGCCTCGTCTTCGCACACGTGGAAAGAAAGGACGAAGGAAGGATGGAAGATGGATGCGAACGTCACGTGTGCACGTGGTGCCGTCCGAAGCACAAGATGCCAAACCCACGTGCAAATGGAACACGTGGTGGACGTACACCAGGCCACACACCATGCTGGGAACCGCCGTCTCCGTCGCATCGGTGTCGTGCATGGCAGCAGGAGACGCCGTGATGCACGCCAGCGAAGCCTTCGCCACGAAACTCGTGCAAGCCATGGCCTCCGCCTTGCTCATGAACGTGGCCATCGTTGGCATCAACCAAGTGCACGACGTGGACGTGGACGAAATCAACAAACCGTACCTCCCGCTGGCCAGCGGTGCCATGGACGTCCAAGAAGGAAAACGAATCGCATGGACGTGTGCCGTGGGATCCTTGCTGATCGGTGCTTGTCCGTGGTCCACGCCGCTCATGATCACCTTGGTGGGAAGCTTGGCGCTCGGATTGCTCTATTCCGTCGACGTCAAAGGGATGAGATGGAAGAAACATCCCGCACTGGCCGCCACCTGCATCTTTGCGGTGCGTGCGGTGCTGGTGCAGCTGGGATTCTCCTTGCACGCCCAACTCGCCACCGGACAAGCCATGCAAATCACCCGTCCCATCGCCGCCACCATGGGATTGATGGCCGTCTTCAGCTTGGTCATCGCCTTCTTCAAAGACATACCGGACGTGCACGGAGACGAGAAGAACACCATACGCACCCTCAGCGTACGCCTCGGACCCCGAACCGTCTTTTACATATGCATGGGTCTGCTGACGGCCATCTACGCCGGCGCCATCGGGTACTCCGCGCTGGCGTGCAGAGGGAACTTCCGCGCTGCCAGCTCCGCGGCCCACCTGCTGTTCCTCGCAATGCTGTGGATCCGATCCAAGGAGGTGATCCTGGATTCCTCGCCGTCCCTGTACAGCTTCTATATGTTCATCTGGAAGCTCTTTTACGCCGAGTACCTGGTGCTGCCGTTCCTTCGCTAGGACGGCCGCGATCCGCCAACTGGCATGGCCCACGCGGCGAGGAGTGAAAGCGTGGATGGCCCGTCAGGCGCGCACCCACCACGCAGGCGCAATAATCAAACGGACGCGCAACGGAGGTGGGGACGTGTCCATGGGCGAGGCAGCGGTGGAATCCGACTCGGATCAAGCGCCATGCGCATGGGGGGGGGGGGAGCTTTGATCCAAGGCGTACGATTCAGACGCCTTTCTTTGAGCTTTGCAGGAACGCCGCTGTTCAAGAGCGGTGTGGAGGAGGAACGCGATGGGAACCTAGCGAATAGACGTGTTTCTCTACCGGCGGACCGCTTGCTGCCTCTCCCATCTGCCACCGCACGAAACGTGCTCGAAGGACCCGCATTGCTTGATGCAATGCGTGCCACGATTGATACCAACGTCCGAATGCAAGGAGTGCGCGAGGCAAGCTTCGATTAACTCCTGACTTGGTCCAATGGTGTTCTGGAGAAGGCAAACGGAGGATGGTCGCCCTCATAGCATCCAGTGTGGCCCAGGGGCATTCATTGCGGTGCCCTCTGCCATGCCTCCAATCAGGGCAGAAGTCAAGGGCTAGCATTTGCAAAGATTGGGCGGTTACGTTCGCAACAGCTGGTGGAGTAATGCGCATTGGAGTATTCAGGAATCCATGTTATCGTGATGGAGTAGACTTTTGCTCTGTTCATGGAGTCCTATGCATGGTCGATGGCGCCGGCCGATCGCGCAATGCGTTTGGCTTTTTTCCACTCGGGCGCCTTCCTGTTTAGTTTGGCGGCCAAGCCCATGATTCTTTTTCGTTCAATTTGAGACTGCTGGAAGGAGACGATAGAAATCCAATTTGGAATGGAAACTTCGTTATGCACGCCGGCCATCAAGTCTTGGGATGGCCTCGGAGCCCCGGTGGGTCTCTGTCCGATTCCTTGTGCGCATTGGCAGATCTCGTTTCCTTTTAGCTGTTTGCGAATGAATTCAGACATGCGCAGTGTCTTCTCTTGCTATAGCTGTTTGGCACGTCTGGCCCTCATCGGCAGTGCCAGGGGAATCCAATGTTATTCCGTCACGTGAATGCACGAGCAGCGTTCTGCGGCGTCGTTTGCATGTTGCCAGCGTCTGGTTGGGGATGAGCGGCGCTTTTCCTCCATCTCCACCGTGGGGTTCGGTTTCTTGGCACGGCAGGGGTCCAGGTCGGGCGCACGCCACGTACCTCGGCATGGTTTGGATGGGACATCAATCCCATCGTAAGCACTATCCCCGTTGCCCGTTTGCACTGGCACGTGTCTCTATCCCATTGAACCTTGTTCCATGTAGATGGCCACCCTCCACTGTTGCTGTTGTGTTGGATGGACGCCCTCACCGCCCCATGTTCTCATGGATCACTCATCTTGCCCACGTGGACCTTCCTTTCGCATCCGATCCCCTTTCGAAAGGAAACCGTGTCGGTTCGACCTTCCTTCGGAAAAGGGGGACAAGAGGATCGCATCGACGCCTTCGACTACGGTTTCGGGACACACCACGACGATGGCGCGTGCGACGACGCGGATGCTGCACGCAGCACGACTCGCAGGACGCCCCGGGGATCCCCATGGGAGGGTATGGGGCGCCCCGGCGTTGTTCCGGGGGGCGGGATCGCCCCGGGGCGCGGTGTCGGAGTCCGCGGACCAGGACCAGGCCACGGTGGCACGGATCGCTGCCCAAGTGGAAGCTCAAGGTCGCCTGGACGACGAATTGGACGCAGGATTGCATGCACCCATCGCCGTGCGGAACCGTGGGATGGAAGTGCTGCACAATCCGTGGCTCAACAAAGGAACGGCCTTCTCTGCCGCGGAAAGAGAAAGGCTGGGACTGCGTGGCCTCCTGCCCACCCGTCAAATCTCCTTTGAATTGCAAAAAGACAGAATCATGAGAGATTACCACGAAGGTGAAGTGGCCAGGATCAGAAAACAAGAAATCCTGGAAAAAGGAAAAAGAAGGAGCGACGTCACCGCAGAAAACATACGCAAGTGGAAAGTGCTGCAAGAGCTGCAAGATCGGAACGAAACGCTCTTCTACAAAGTGCTCATGGAAAACTTCGTCGAAATGGCACCCATCGTGTACACCCCCACAGTCGGATGGGCATGCAGGACCTATTCCAAGAACTTCCGCAGACCCAGGGGCATGTTCTTCAGCGCCGAAGATCGCGGGCACATGTCTTCCATGATCTACAACTGGCCCGCAGAACAGGTCGATGCCGTGGTGGTCACCGATGGGAGCCGTGTGCTCGGACTGGGCGATCTGGGCATGCAAGGACTGGGGATCTGCATCGGGAAGCTGGACATCTACGTCGCTGCTGCAGGCTTCCATCCCATGCGCGTCTTGCCGTGCGTCATCGACGTCGGAACAAACAACAAAGCGTACTGGGATGATCCTTTCTACATGGGAATCCCTCGACCCCGCCTGGAAGGCGGGGAGTACCATGAAATCATCGACGAGTTCTTGCATGCGGTCCTCGCCAGATATCCCAATGCAGTGGTGCAGTTTGAAGACTTCCAGACCTCCCATGCGCACTCGTTGCTCGAGAGGTACAGGCACAAGCATCTCGTCTTCAACGACGACATTCAAGGAACCGCGGCAACCGCCCTGGCCGGTTTGGTGGGGGGGCTCAAGGTGAAAGGACTGCCACCTTCTGCACTAGTTCATGAGAAAATTGTCTTGACCGGAGCTGGGAGCGCAGGCATTGGTGTTGCCACCCAGATCCTGAAAGCCATGGAGAAACACGGTCTCAAGCACGAAGAGGCTGCAAGAAACTTCTGGATCCTGGACAAGGACGGCTTGGTCACCAGGGCAAGGCCGAACCTTCCGTCCCACGTCCATCTGTTTGCAAGGCCAGAAGCGGAGACCGAGGGCATGTCCTTGCTGAACGTAGTGAAGCGTGTCAGACCTACCTGTCTCATGGGCCTTTCGACTGTGGGGGGACTCTTCACAGATGAGGTGCTCACTGAAGTTGGCAAGCACTGCGAGAAACCCATGATATTTCCCATGTCCAATCCTACCTCCTCTTCTGAGTGCACGGCAGAAAGTGCTCAGCGCTGTACACAAGGTCGGGCTATCTTTGCAAGTGGCAGTCCCTTCCAAAATGTTGAGTTAGACGGTAAAACTTGTGCCTCAAGCCAAGCCAACAACATGTACATCTTCCCAGGGCTTGCCCTGGGGGCCTTTTTGGGAAAGACGGGCGTTGTGTCGGATGGAATGCTGATGGCAGCGTCCGAAGCACTGTCCAAGTTACTCACGGAGGAGGAATTGGCAAAAGGTTCTGTCTATCCAGACTTGAAAAACATTCGGCGAATCTCAGTCTTCATGGCACTCTCAGTAATGAGGGCAGCACACGAAGAAGGGCGATTGTCTGGGAAAGCACTGAAGCTGATTGAACGAGGCGAAGACGAATTGGTTGCCTTTATCAAAGAGAATATGTACAGTCCTCACTACAGTCCACTGGTCTTTAGACCGTGATCTGGCCTTTACAGAACATCCTTAAACTTTATTGCATCATGAGACCTCAATTCTGGGGGCTGCTCTGGATTCTGCAGCTCCTTTGTCATATAGATGGTAGCACTTTCAGAGGCACAGTTCCAAGAATCTTTCTATGGCGGTGCATCGAAGATATCTTGGAGTTGTGCAATGCACCTTTTGGAAAATGAATTGTAATTCAAGTTCGTATCCAGTAGCTGAAGCGCTTTACTTCTGCCTTCCATCAGGAATGTCAAAAAGAACCATGGGCTTGCTGTTGCCTTGATAAGGCTCGTCACAGATGTAGAATCCCTTGCGTTCCAACTGCAGAACTTCTCCCTTCTTGATCGATCTCATGTTTGGGTCACCCAGGGCGGCATATTCAGTCCTTGAATTTTCATTTATGAAATCCTCAAAGTTGTCGCCTTCTTCAAGCTTTTTCTTTGTGATCAAATACCCAAAGTGTACAAGTTTCAATTCTACGAGTTGCTCTGTTTCTGGCAACCATGTCAATTTAAGCTTCGTAGTCTTCACCGAACCTTCCAAATGGAGACGGCCCTCCAAAGACTCCACCTCTCCCGCCGGATTCTTCTTGATACAGGTTATGATGCAGTTGCCCCAGTCCATCAGCGTAATCTCCTCTCCTTCTGTGATGGTGTGGGCATCTTCTGAGTCAATCCAAATGTTCTTCGTCCTTGCTGTAACTTTTGTTCCGGCGTCTGGATTCTTTTTGTGCCTTGGTAGGGTGACCAGCTCTGGTTGTTCAGGTCCATCGACAATGTGGGCAAGGGTCTTTCCTGAATCCATCACCGCAGTGTGACGCGGGCAAACTGGGTCAATCACTTTCTTGTTCATCGTCCAAAGCTTATCCCATTCCATGTTGTTGATGTTTTTCGATGACCCCTGGGAGAGAATGAACTCTTTCAGTGCCTCCACTTGCAATCCTCTGCGGACTATACCTTGGACGGTTGGAAAGCGTGGATCAAACCAACCTTCCACTCTACCGCTGTCTACGAACCACTGCAGCTTCCTTTTGGACAGAAGTGTGTAAACAAAATTGAGCCTAGAGAATTCCCAAATTTTCACTTTTCGGATGCCCATGAGCTTTAGCATCCAGTAGTACTGAGCTTCTCGATCCTTGTACTCGCTGGAACGGAGCGCATGCGTCACACCCTCAATTGAATCTACAAAAGGGCAGGCAAAGTCGTACGTGGGATACACCTTGTATTTTGCTCCTGTGCGATGGTGTGGCAGCAAATTGCATCGATAGCAAACAGGATCTCTGAGGGCTTTGTTGGGATTCTTCATGTCCATCTTCACTCGAATACAGAAATTGAGACCCTCCTCAGTGCCAGCTTTCATCTTCTCCCAAGCCTCTAGATTCTCTTCAATAGGAGAATTCCTCCTCCTTGACTCAATTCCATCCATTCGCTCTGCCTTCATCCGTTCTGCGGGAGTGTCGTCCGCATACATCATTCCCTCAAGGATCATCTTCTCACAAAGTTCAAGTAGCTGTTCGAAATAATCTGACGTGTATGTGATGGTGTCAAACTTGAGACCAAGTGTTTTCATGTCCTCAATAATGTTGTCCACAAACTCGTCCTTCTCCTTCGAAGGGTTGGTGTCATCAAATCTTACGAGCATCTTACCATGATACTTTTCTGCAAAGTAGTTGTTTAGCAGCGCAGCTTTTGCATGCCCGATGTGAAGGTAGCCTGAAGGCTCAGGTGGAAAACGTGTCACCACTTTCCCATCTTCTGCTCCGGGTAAATCAACGAAGGCTCCCGTGCTTTTGACTTTCCCACCACCTCCAGCCGCTGCACTGTTGGTTGGCGTGGGCTTTTTCTTGGCAGATTTAGGTCGAGATGCTTCCTCGTGTTCTTTGGCGACAGCAGCCAATCCAGGAACAGCAGTTTCAAGCCTGTCGCAGAGTTCTATGACGCGCTTGGTAGCTGTCCCTTTCTTTTTCATGGCCTTCCATTGTGGCAAGGCGGACAATTGGGCCCATACAGCTAGATCTGCCGGTCCAAAGCTTTTGGATCCACGTACCATCCAGGGGCTTAGTTGTTGTTCGTCTTGTTGATTTTGTTCGTTGCGTTCCAGGACCTCTTCCACGGTGGTCACGGCCCCGAGGAGTGTGCCACCTGCCACGAGTTTTTCCATGGCAAATTCCACCCATTTTTGTTCTTCCAGTTGCATTTCTGGATCATCTGCACCACTTCCACTCTCTTCAGCATTCATCTGCATCACTTGTTGGACCACTTGCCACCATCCGTTCCCAGATCCATCGGGCAAGATCTTCAGCGGATCCCCATCTCCTTGTGGGAGCAGTTCGATCTCCAATGCTTTGGCATCCGTCCACCACGTCCGCTTGCTTTCTTCTGCCATCTGCTCCGCATCTTGGCCATCAGTCACGTTCGCATTGGCGTTCTTTTCCTGGGTGTTTGGAACAAGCGTGGAAGAAAGCGTTGCATCTTTGTTCTCCGCCGCCACTCGCAAGGCTGCGCACAGCACCAGGGGAGGCACCTCTCCCACGTGTTGCACCGCCACCATCGCCCCCCAAGGCACCGTACGAGGTTGTTGTGTACGTCCGAGGTCTTCCTGGTCCAAGGAAAACGCGTACGGACGACAACGGATCCACCACGTCCCACTGCCTCCACCACCAACGGTCGTGTCCCTTGGATGGTTGTGAATCTGCACGGTCCATTCGCCACCACCACCACCGTCACTTGGGACGAGGAACGTCGCATCCAACATGGGTTGGAGGGGAACGTGGAAGAAGGAAGACGTGAGAGAACCGACCCACCGACAACTCGATGCCAAAGAAGTTCAATCCAAGTGCACGAGTCGTCGTTCCATCGAACGGCAAAGCAAGGTTTCCATGCATTGCGCGAACCGAGGAGGCATCGTGCCAACCATCCATTTGCTCCTCCATCGTGGGAACATGGGTCCAAGCGTGGATTGAGCTTTGAAGCCGATCTTCAAGATGAAAGTACGCTTCCTCCGCTCGACACACGCAAGATGGCGGTTTGTGCACGCAAGTAGGTCGCCTCCCTAAATAGGCAGGAGAAGAGCCACACGAGGCCACCGCGATCCGATGGCCGACCAATGTTATGCAATGTATGCAACCATGACGAAGTGGAGGAGAATCGATTCGACACCTATCGTGAGAAAGGAAACGCCAAGTGCAATGGTGTAGACTTGGAGGGAAGGCAAAGATGAATCTGCTTTGGCGTCCTCTCCCGAGTTTGTATTGCCCGACCTCTCAACTCCAACATACGAGAGACGCGTGTAATCTATCTAAACGACGAAGCAAAAACAAAGCTCACCTGCAGTTCTAGCGTTTCGATGCATTTTAGGATTTGAAACGAGGGAAAATACAATGCGACTCTGCAAGAGGCGGTTTTTGATCGATGGTCGAGGATGGTGTTACTCACCGAAACTTAGCAAGGCGCGGAATACGAACGGGGTGGCAAAGGTGCATTCCAAGCAATCGACCATGACCGGGGCATCGTACGTAGACGATGCAGAACTTTTCGATGACGCGAACATCGTGGAACGATGTTCGCCACGTCCTAGCGATCGAAAGGAAAGACGATTTTTCGCGTCCAATCCGAAGCTTGGAACGTTCCGTTTTCTCCTCTGCACTTCCACATCTGTTGATCGACATATTCACACGCAGTGCAGGGTCCACAACGTTCGATGCTTCCACCACGGACCATTTGTGCTTGGTTTCAGTCGCCGTGGTGGTGCTTCGTGTCCATGTGGCTTGGCGTTGATGGACCTCAGACACACACTCCCACGAGGTGGGTGTAACTGCTCCAAAAAGGGGTGTGTCTGCACCGTCGGTGGTGGTGGTGGCCATGCCACGTGCGCGCAACACGTGGTACGATTCCGACGACCTCGTGGACGAATGGGACGAGGACGAATGCGAGGATTGGGAAGAAGACGGAGAAGAACACCATCTGGACGTACAAGACGTCGGAACGTCCACGTGGAATGCACACCAAGCCGATACACAAGTGTCCATCGACCTCGTCCAACCCGAAGAGCCAACCATGCAACGCACAAAAGCCAACCAAATGGATGCATCCGACGTTGGAATGGGTCTTGGAAGCGAGAAGTACGCACCAAAGACGCATCCGACCGTTCCGCACGGTCCTGGGACGGGTTCTGCATTGGCCCAGCTGCTGGACAAACGCTTGCACATGGATGCCAAAGGAAAAGGGAGTCCTGGCAAGTCTCCTTCGTGGCAACAGGGACCCATGTATCCATGGACGCCTGCATTGTACATGGACAACGAAACAAAAGGAGGTGAAGAATTGGAGGAGGATTGGAATGGGCCAGAAAAGGCCTTTGAAGGACCTTCGCCAGACGATGTGGTCCTCTTGGCCAGGAAGAAAGGAGGAGCGGCTGTGCCCCTGAAGAAAGGCAGATCTAGCAAGCTTGGAGGCCTCAAACCCAGAAATGTGCAAGACAAAAAAATCAGCAAGCACAGAGCAGAGAAAGAAGAACGCGAAGCCAAAGAAGCCAAAGCGAGCAGCAACCTGGAACGTGTAGCCAAAGGTGAGGCACTCCCACCCACATGGGATGCCTTTGAGACCGGTATCGACCATCAAGAAGCGAAAGTATCCTCCTGTTTTGTTCATGTGGCCATGTTGGGGCACGTGGATGCGGGAAAATCTACCTTGGCCGGTCGGTTACTGCATGCCAGCGGGGGAGCAGATGCCAAAGCCTTGAGAGAAGCACAAAAAGCTGCGCAGGAAGGAGGGGATGCATCGAGGTCCTGGGCCTTCCTTCTCGACGCGAGAGAAGGGGAGCGTAAGAGGGGCGTGACCCAAGATGTTGCTGAAGCAAGGTTGTCTGTTCATTCAACCGCTCGCAACTCCCAGGAAAAAAATTCACAACTCACCTCCAAATCCGGAGGGATAGGACACGCCGCGTCAGGTTCTGGCGTGCCAGAGGCGCATGCCTTGTTGCTTGACGCCCCGGGACACGGAGATTTTACGCCTGCCACCATCCGTGCCATGGCACGTGCAGATGCTGCTGTGCTTGTCATAGATGGATCGAAGGGGGGTTTTGAGGCCGGGATGGCAACCAGTGGTGTTGCTTCGGCTCAAGGAGGACGCACAAGGGAGCATGTGATCCTGGCTCGGAGTTTGGGGGTGGAGCAACTGATTGTGGCAATCACCAAAATGGATACTTGTAGTTTTAGCTCCCAGAGATTTGAGGAGATTCGTGGGCAGCTTGGGCAATTCTTACGCAAATGTGGCTTCGATTTGAAGAGAGTACAATGGGTCCCAGTCTCAGGGGTAACTGGCGAGAATGTAGTAGAAGCCTCAAATAATGAAATGCTCATCCAGTGGTACACAGGACCAAGTTTGATGCACGCTATCGGCCAGTTCGACGTACCTACCAGGCAATTTGATGCCCCTTTCAGAATGGCCGTGATTGAATCAGAGGACACAATAAGTCGAGAATTGTCAACCACGCTTATGAAGGGTTGTGGTCGAACCACTGGTTGTGTATTACGAGGTAAAGTAGATGCTGGGGTGATTCGTGTTGGTGGTTCTTTGGCTCTCATGCCTGCTGGAACCACTTGTGAAGTCAAGGCTGCTATGGCCAACGGCAGCAAAGTAGAGGTAGTGAAAGCAGGGGATGATGCCCTTCTTATCCTTGATGGGCTCAATCCCCAGATGTTTGCAGAGGGGGATGTGCTGTGTGATCGCACTTTTCCTGTTCCCGTGGTAACTAGCTTTCAGGCAAGGATACGCGTGCTGGACATCAAGATGCCACTGCTCAAGGGTCAAGAGTTGGTTCTCCATACAAAAACCACACATGAACAAGTCACCTTGTCCATGCTCGTAGCTGTGGTTGATCCAAAGACACAGGAAACCTTGAAAAACAAACCGAGATGCCTAACAAGAAATCAGACAGCATTGGTGGAAATAATCTGTCCAAGAGGGATTTGCTTGGAGAAATATTCAAATGTCCGACCCCTCGGTCGAATCACGTTGCGGGACCAAGGTATGACACTGGCTGTGGGCATTGTCTCTGAGCTTCTTCTACCTTCCACAAGGGTCTCAAGCGATTTGTAACATGCAATTCCGCACCTTTGCAATTCACTTCACACGATTGATAGTTGCTATTCTTTATTTTTCCTTGTTCCCTTTTGTCAGTCGTTGTAGAAACTATTGCCATGTCATGCATGGATCCAATCCTCTATCAATCTTGAACACATGTAGATGGTTGAACCAATACGTGCAAGATGCGTATGAAAATGCTAGGATTGCATTTTCATCTCGCGTTACTCAAAGCGCATAATTCACTAGTTCACATGGATCGGAGTCCCTCACGGCATTCCCTACCGAAGATGGATGCAAGACTAAGTCAATTGTGGCACGATATAACATAGCATTTCATAGAACATGGTAGCAGTGCAAGCTTTGTTCACGAGTGTATCTAGCAACACGACCAACAAGCATTGCAGCCACTTTCATATAAGCACTAAGATCTTATTACACCATGCAAGAACCTCCTAGCTACCATCCGTTGTGCAAAATTGCGTCCTTGTGTGTTGAGTAATCGTTCTTGTACCCCGCTCTTCGGCGCATTTCACCAAATGATTGCCTTGTACCACTTTGGCCACTTGAACGCATCCAACCGATTGCGAGAGTTACATTGTCGTAGGGATAGACGGATTTTCATGAAACAATGCAATCGAATCGCCTGTGTTTGTAAATTCAACTTAAGACTTGGACGAGTAAAATTGCAAGATCGAAGATGTATATGCCACCAAAGCATCGTGGTTCCCTCTTGCCAAATGATTCGCCAAAGACTCCGCTCAACTTAGGTGCTTTTCGATGGCAGGGATGCGATGACCCCAAGCATGATTTGCTATGCATCGAGGGGGCTTCTCAAACGACGTAATTACATAACTCTAGGTCCCATGGAATTCTTACTCGTTGCATTTTGTTGCGCAACGAGGCAATCTAATCAAGTGGACGAGATTTCGTAGATCATGAGTGGAGGTCACGGTGTGCATTGCCAGCCCATCGCTATAAATCACGTGTTTTTTCGCTCAACCGAATCGTTGGTGTGCTTGGGTTGGAAGGAGATGATTAGACTAATCGTTTTGAATTCGCTTTGTTCCTTTTTTCGGTGGGGCCTTTCTTTCACCTTCGTGATTGGCATAGGAAGTGCTTGGCGATGTCGTGTCCGTTGAACCCCTTGGGCACGGATGGATGCATTGCATAGCAACGCATCTAATGCATCACACCGTGGTACGTTTCGGTGCGCTTTCCGTCCACCGTGTTTCCTTCTTTCCTTGGGAAGGGGGTCGATCTCACCCTCGTGTCCCTCGGGGATCACGTGTCCAACGGTCCCTTTCCGCGACCTCTCTCTCTGGTTTTCTCTGCCACCTTTGTTTCGTCCCGGCCAAGCCCATGGCCTCCCCCGTCGATGGGAATCCTGCTCCCTTTCCTCTGCAATTTACGTCCATTGGTATCCCTTCTTTCCTTTCGCCTCCCCTTTCCCCGCCCCCTTTGTCTGCTTGTACCGTTGAGATGCTCCTTTCGTTTTGCCGCGTGGACGTGGGTTCAAACGTCTCTTTGGTTCGGCCCCATTCGATCCCCCTTTCGATTGGAGAGTTTCCAATCGGGTCTTCCTTTCACCGTTCTCGTTTCATGGGGTGGATCCCTTCCCTTCCATCCCAACGTTCGACTGTCGAAACGGTCCACGACAACACCCTCCTCTTCCCGACAGGTGTCCATCGCCAAGTGGCGAAGAAGATTTGGTACAGACGTCGCAAAACAGACCCGCCGAAGCATCCAGATAGCAAAGAGGAGAGCTGAAAGAAAGGTGGATCGATTGCGTCTTTGCGTCGTCTCGGAAGCGGATCCGGAAACCAAAGACAAGCAGCAAGGATGGAGGTGGAAGGTCAACGCACACCTTTGCAAGACAAGCTCATCAACCAACACGAACCATCGGAAGGAAACGATACATCCATGGAACCGAAACCGAAAATAGAGAATGGATACGCACTGTCGAAATCCAGCTCAGATGAAGGACAGGAACACACGTCGAGGGGAAACACATACCACAACCCCAACAAGCCACGTGCCAAGAGCAAAAGAGAGCTCAAAAGAGAGAAGCAAAAAGCAAAATCGGCACTGAAGAAGGAACAGAAGAACAGCGAAATCCTCCGAAAGAGCCTGGACAAAGTGCAGTGTGAATCCGATCGAATCAAGGAGCAAATCCAGCAGGAGTACTTGAAAAATGCAGAGGAAATGCCTGATGGGGAGACATGGGATGTGGAAAGCTGCATCGACGACAAAACCATTCACCAGACCGACCAGGAGAATTTGCCTGTGAACTTGGTGTCTGGGGTAGATCACAGTAAAACACACGAGAAACTGGTGCAGGATTTGAAGCAGCAGCTGAAGATCAATCGAGATCTGAAAAAGGACAAAGATTCGCTCTATCGAAAACTGAAAGATGCCCTGGATACCATGCTGGACAACAAGAAGGACCACCAGAAAGCTGAAGAGGAGTTGCGCGAGCAGGTCCAGAGGCTGCAAGACCAAGTGGAACAGGCTGAACGAAATAAGGCTGAGCTCTTGCAGAAAATCGAAGAAAAAGCTGCGGAGATCGACGATCTACGTGCGCATTTGGTCCAGTTGCAGGCAGCCAACGAAGTGCACAAAGATACCATTGAAAATTTGCAGGGGGACCTGGAACAGAAGGAGGTCCTGATGAGGGAGGTGACCTGTTTGTCAGAGGAAAGGCTGCAGACCATCCATCTCTTGGAGGAAACGCTCAAGAACCACACCCAAGAAATCGATCACTGGAAGAGCCAAGTGGTGAATCAGAGCCAGAAACACAGGTACAACAAGCGTATCCTTCACCTCGTGGGTCTTGTTCTGATTCCTCTGAAAGCTAGCTTGCTATTACTGCATGCCGTGAAGCGCAAAAAGTCTCCGTAAGATACGTGCCCAGGATTTTGTCATCGCATTGTAAAAAAGTTCCCTTGCTGCGTCAAGCTACCACACACCTCATCAACAAGCTTGGTCAGATCAACAGTACGCAAAGTTGTACCATCGAGTCCGGTGTTGTGTAGTGGAGCAAAATCATTGGGTCCGATAATTCAATCAACGTCGAGGACCGTTGCTTTGTTGGGAAATTGTGGTCCTATTGGAGCCAATAGGAATGTGGGTGAGTGCCAAAAATGACGAGCTAGCCGAGTATTCGAAAAAGACAATGTCATTGCGGTCTATTATTACGATCATAGTTCTACTACTTGACCGCCGAGTTAGGAGGTTGGGTTGCTACATGTTTTTGCGTTGCTAAGACCATGCCCATCGTTCTAGAGTTGTTGAGCAGTGCTTTTCCAAGATCACGCATGTTCAAGTTGTGGAACAATTTGTTGCATTTTGGCATCGTGATGAATTGTGGCGTTCCTTTTTGACAACAACCTGCCTTCCTGTGTGTTGCTTGGAAAAAACACCTTTCAATGACAAAGCAAAGTCCCTATGAAAGTGTGTAGTAGCTCGCAAAGGTAACTTTACGAAATTTGATTCTCCAAAGTTGTTTCGATCAAAACGTCCTCGCTCGCACCAATTGATGAAGTACATCGTTCGTGCTTTGCCATGGCAAACATTTCCCTCAAAGCCCTTTTGCTCTTTGCATTCACATGTGGCGATGGCCATGATTGGGCTACATCCGATGGAACAAAACTCTTGGAGCCCTCCATCCAACGAGGCGTTTCTTACCGTCACCGTTGAAGGCCGTAGGCATGATGTTACGTTGAGCCCTTGCTACCGCAATTCATGATGATTTGTTTGATACCTTCGATTTAATCGGGAATTTGGCATCCGCCTTCGCCAAAGGTGAAAGAACGGTTCAGTCCTTGAAAAGCGTCCGGTGACTCGACTCTCTACAAAAGTAAACAGCACGTCACCATGATTTGAGAGATGGGAGCAATATGTTGTGTTGTCTGCTTGATTTGACGACTATGCAAGAGAGAGAGCAGAATACCACGGTGGTTTCTTCGGCATGTTTTAGTTGCTACTTTCGAAATCAATTCTAGCATTTGTGCAACTTTCAAAAGTTTGAATGCTCTTCCAAAGGAGACGGGTCTCTTATGTCCATATATACATGCATGATGGTCACTAGCAGAGGATATCTTTGAACCTTGTGCTCATTTTGAAACGTTCGTCTCACACCAATGACGCTTGAGACAAATTAATGGTTCTTCAAAAAGAGAGCTATCCCTCTTGGAAAACGAGCTTTGGTCCGAGCCAAAATGTAAATCGCAAATGGAACTAATGTACACTCGGCAGCTCATCTTTCCTTGTGCGTCTGCTCTACTCGTCCTACGGCATATATCTAAAAAGAGAACTTGTTTTTGGCGCGATGGAATCGGCTTGGGGAAGACAATGGTCAACGGCGTGTTGAAAGCACTGCTTTCTCTTGGCCTCGTTGATGCGCAAAGATGATGCCGTTCTTCCTTGAGATGCGCTTGACTACTAGACACGATGGTCATCCATCTCTTGCTGAAACCGAGCGTGGTTGTTTTGGTTGGTACACGGGAAGAAAGCATGAACACTCGTAGGATTGCTTGACGTGGATTCGTGGGAGTGTCCTCCATGCTCGAACCCACTCCATGCATAGAGTGGATGGCATTTCTTCCAACGGAAGTCGCGTCGACGAAGAGCTGTGCACGTACACGACTTGGATCTTTGGAACTCGGTCGTCTTCGTATGCGTTGTAGAACGAACTCCGACTTGCCCATCCATCTCCTTACTTCTCCATCCTTGTCCTTACTTCCCCATCCGTTCACGTGGCTCGTGAAGCAACAGTACCATTCGTGGTCTTTGTGATTCGTTTGCTTCTTCCTCACCATTCGTGTCCCACCCCATGAAGAGTAGTGCTTGGGTGGACAACCATTCGTGTGAAACCGACACGTGACAGGGACGACTGGACAACCACGTCGCATTCATCTACGTCGTGTCGACGCGGTTCCATCTGGATTGCAGACGACGTGCTGTGGCGCACGAATCGCCATCCGTGAGGTGGACAGGTGTGCCAGCGAAGGAACGACGCTGGAACGGCAGAGACACGTGGACACGCCCAAGGAAAGGACGAGAACAAAAAGCCATGTTGTTCGTGGTGCCGGAACACTTGCTGCATCGGACCGATTACATGGTGCTCGACAGCATGCCTCTCCTCACCATGTACTTCTGCATCCCGACGTTGAAGCAAATGTACCGGGAAAGAAGGTCGGTGGATGCTGTCGTGTTCACTGCAGCATTCGTGGCTTCCGTGCTGTATCATATCTGCTCGGTCATGGATGGAGGCCTGCTGGGAGCCAGGCTTTGCGGCATGGAATGCACCACGATACGAGACTTGGACATACTCTCCGCCCAATTCGTGCTAGCCAGGACCTACAACTTCCTCCTGGGTGTGGAGAAACCGTGGGTGGGTGCCATCAGCGCGTTTACCTTTCCGCTGGTCATCATCTTCCACGCCATGGCAGACACACTCACCTTGCGATTGGCCGGACAAGCACTGCTTACCTCAATCATGCTCACCACACTCTTTCAGATCGCTTTCCAAGGGATCAAACCCTTCCACTTTCACAACAAAAGGTACTGGTCCATGGCGATGGGATTCTACGCCTTGGGATTCTTCTCGTTCGTGCAACCCAACAAGTTTCCCGAACAGTACTGGCTCTGGCACTCTCTATGGCACGTCTTCATGAGCGTAGGATACTTCTACCTCTACTGCAGGGCACCACTGAAATTTGAGGTAGGAACAGAGACAAGGGTTGCAGGGCGAAGCGGCAGAATCCATGAAAACGCAAGGGCCCAGCAGGAAACAGGGTGGATGGCAAAGTTTGTCTATCGCGAGCAAACTTATCAGCAATTCTCCATGCAAGCTACTTTCCAAGATTCCAACAAGCAAAAATGACTCTTGCCAGCTAGACATGCATCAAATCTACTGGGAGGCAAAAAAGTGTCGTTCGAAAACATCAGATAGGGTAGTAACCACGTCAGTTTATAAATAAAAAAGAGGAGGGTTTGGTTCCAAGGGAATCAATTCAGCCTTTCTGCAAGAGCACGTCAAGGCAAGCATGGATATCTACAAAGCTTGGGCGTGCCTCTGGGTCCTCTTTCCAACAATCCTGCACCAAGCGGGCCAGCTCTGGGTGTGCATCATCAGGAAGAGGCATTGCTTCCCGGACAGCCTTGCTCCCTTCCTGGTGGACTCTTGTCACCACCTGTATGGACGAAAGGCCTGTTTCCATCCAGGGAATTTTGCTGGTCATCATCTCCCACAAAACCACACCGAAAGAGAAAATATCTACCTTTTCCGTTTGGTTCTTCAATCCTCTCACTACCTCTGGCGCCAGGTATTCGATCGTGCCCCCTCCACCGTTTTGCGTCCTCAGAGACACAGAAACACACTGCTTTGTTTTGGACAGGCCAAAGTCAGTGATTTTCAAGCGGCCGTAACGATCGATGAGGATATTTTTAGCGGTGAGATCTCTATGGATCACCGGCGGTCTGCATTGGTGCAGATACGACATGCCTCGGCATATGGAGAGAGCGGCCTTGAGGATCTGGGTGTGATTCAACCTGCGTTCTCCAACGGATCCGTCAGGTAATGCCGCTCTGTGCAGGTATTCAAATAGGTTGCTTCCCACCACGAGTTCCATCACTATCGACAGGTTTGGCGGCTTGACACATGCTCCCAAGAACAGGACACATTGCGGATGACGCATCTGGGCCAAGATGGCGATTTCAGAGCAAAAATTCCTCACACCTTGCTGGTTCAAGTGCTGCTCAAGCAGCCTTTTGACGGCCACAGGTGTGCCTCTCCAGTGTCCTTTAAACACCTCTCCATAACCTCCGAATCCAATCCTTTCCATAGGATTTGGAAATTCAATTTCTTCAAAATCAATCTCCCATCCACGCATCATAGGCAGCAGCTTGAGAAGGTGCTGCTGTGTCTCGTCGTATTCATCCAGAGATCCCGGACGTCTGTGGCTGCTGTAGGTCTTGGGGACAACAGCACTGTCAACCGGGGCACCAATCTGAATGTCGTGTTCTCCAAGCTTCGCTTTCGCTTCCAAGATGTCCAAGTTGGCGGCCAGTGGGCCGCCTTCGGAGGGGCGCATGTCCCTGTTTGCCATCCCAACTTCCAGGTCCAGCTGTGTGGCGGGCGATCCACCTTGTCCCGGTCTCTCTTCTACTCGTTTCTGCGATCCTTTTTTCCTTTTGTTCTCCCTTTTTCTTTTGGTATACCAAGCAATCAGGAACAACGCCGCGACTGCAACGAGTGCAGCAAAGCAGATTCCAATGATGATTCCCGTGGACAAGGACCCTCCGTCCGAGACGTTGAGGCTGCTTTCTTCTGCGGAGGGCGTTGAGTCTTCATTGGTAGTTCCAGGTGTAGCGTTGTTTGGTGGTTCTGTGTCGATGGTTTCTGGGGTTGCATTGGGTGCGGGCGGAGTAGCTTCCGGTGCGCTAGAGGTTGGTTTGGGTTCCACGCACAGCCCACTTGGCAGCTGGAGTGCTGCATCCTCCGTTTGCGCCAGTGCACATCCACCGTTGTAGGGTCCAGCCACTCTGCATGGTCTTCCTTCCAGCGGCACGGTTTGGCACTGGATGTTTCCTTCTTGTTCGTCTTCTCCTTGGCACACGAGCACGTGTTCGCACCTGCTGCAATCTCTTCCCACTGCACAGCTCTGATACTCTTCGGGCACGTATCTTTCGCCTTCCCATTCCACCAGGATTTCTTGTGTGTTTCTTGGATGGATCGTTTCGTTTCTTTCTTCGTTTCGATGTTTTTCGTCCTTGTTCCTGTCTGTTTTTTTCCACGTGTCTGTTCTGCTTTCATCATCTTCCACTTCTTTACGTTGTAGTTGTTGTTTCATCTTCGTTCTCGTGTGTGTTCTGGTGCACGTGTGGCTGCGTCGTGGGTCCGATCCGAACCGACACCCTCCACCCTCGTCTTCCTCCACCGATGCAGGGAGAGATCACAGGGATCCACCTCACCCATCGAGATCATCCAGGTAAGATTGCGATGGGAAGGCTCACCCGGTGTCCCCTCCCTTCCCCCGGTTGCGACTGAAAAATGGTCCCCCCTAGGGGCTGAATTTTGGGCCCCCCCCCTCCAGATGCACTTTCGAGCAGATGCACCCCATGCGATCGACTTAACTCGGAGTTTATCCACAAACCG
>JBBULP010000542.1:0-15692 GCA_038048775.1 Picocystis salinarum | reverse complement strand
TCCACCCCCTCCCCCACCGCCTCCACCCGTCATTGAACCACCACTTCCAGACCCTGAACCAGAAGGAGAAGACCCTCCACAACCGCAAAACGTGGAGGCAAATGTGGGGGATGAGTTTGTAGAGCTTTCTTGGGAACAACCAGGAATCGATGACATGCAAACCAGGCAAGTGAATCCACCAGGCGTGGATGCGCAGTTTCAATCAGCAACGTGGTTGCCATCCTCTCAGCTCGAGATTATGAATGATGGTGTTGATGAAATCTCACAGTTTGAGGTTGAGGGTACTTCAGAGGGTAGCATTGTGTACCGCCAGTACTTTACTTACTCAGAGATCACCATTATAGGTGGAGGGCGGTTTTCATGCACAATTACAGGTTTGAAGAATGGTTTGGTGTACTTTTTCACCGTGAGGGCGGTGACAGTGACATTTCATGTGAGTCCACCCACTCCTCCTATTCGCTGTGTGCCGATTATCATCGTGAAACCTCCGCCCGTGCCACCAGCTCCACCTGTGCCTCTGCCGCCAAGTCCTCCACCTCCGCCACCTGGCCCCCCACCTCCACCACCAGCTCCTACTGTGCCAACACCGCCACGAAACATCAAGAGTTTTCCTGGTGATAGGGTGATATTTTTGACGTGGGATGCTCCAAGCAGCGATGGTGGACAACCAATTACAGGGTACAGAGTGGAGTATTTGAACACGGAGAGTAAGCAATGGAGAACGTTGATGACAAACAATCTACGTGCAACCATAACTGGTTTGAAGAATGGAGTGATGTACTTCTTGAGTGTTCGAGCACGCAACAGTGTCGGATGGAGTGACCAATCCCAGCCAATTGCCGTTGTTCCTCGAGCACGGCCGAGACCACCACCACCCACACCTCCAGCTCCCCCTCCACCCCGCCCCCCAATCTTTCCCAGGCTGCCTCATGCACCCTATTTCCTGGACGGTTCACCCAAGGGTGATGCCCTGATTGAGCTTTATTGGGGTGCAGCATTTCCAAATGGGTGCCCAATATCCTCCTACCTACTGTATGCCACGCAGATGCCCAATGGACCCACGCAGCGAGCTAGGATTACCAACTTCAATAGGGATGCCCAGATCTTGTACTTCACGTTTCCGGGCGTACCTGGTATAACCTATGCGTTTCAGGTGTCAGCAGTAAACTGCATTGGAGAGGGGCCAAAGTCTCCAGTAAAGAGAATTCGAGCACTGGGCCTTTGCAGGCCGCTCCAGCTGGAAGGTAAACCTGGGAACAGACAGGTGACGTTGAAATGGGACACACCTCAGTGTTTCGGCCAAAAGGTGTGGTACATAACTGTGTACGAATACTACTGGCACTTCTTCTTCTGGATCGTCCGCACGCGGTACATTGGAGGATGGGAGAGGAATACAACAATCACGAACCTTCAAAACCACAGGACCTACTATTTTAAAGCATCTGCAACATCAGCACTGGGGACTGGTTACCTTTCAAACACATTGAAGCTGATACCTGCGCCTCCTCCTCCACCACCAGCATATCGGGGCATTTGCACAGCAATTCCACCCCCTCCTCCATGCGTCCCTGATGATGATCTCAACGAGGAAGCATGCAAGAATCTCATTTCCCAATTGGGCAATGCAGTGTGTGAAGCTGAAGGCACAGTTGGTGACTTCATGAGGAGCAGCTGCAGAACCACCTGCAAGATCTGTCCTGAGCCACCCCCACCTCCCCCTGGCGAGTCCAATCAAAACGCGACTTGGGCACCACCTGGGTCGTGCACTGCGGAGGGCAATGGCTGCGACTATGATAATGAGTGCTGCAAGGGAAACTTTTGCAAGATGTCGGACTGACACACCTGACAGATCCGTTCCTTATTAGTTTCATCATGTGAAGCTGAGTGGGGATGTTTCCTTCTAGAATGCATGGAATGATGAACGAAGAAATGCTGCAGGTAAGTGCGGTGCAAATATGCTTTTTTGCTTGCTGTTCTTGTGCCGAGCTCACGCCGGTTGCATTTGAAATGAATTGCGCGTGCTTCATGACCTTCTCTTTCTAGTCCTCAGTATTGCATTCAATCACATAAACCTTGGAAATACTTCCACATTCGTTTGCCACCCACTCCCCACTGTCTGCAGCACTGACTGCACATTGATTCGATATGCACCAGAGATTATCTGGTCGTTCGAGCCACGCGTAAAAGTTAGTAGCTGTTGCGGTTTCCTAGCAGGTTTGTGTAGTGCGTAAATGCAACGCATGCATGCCAGGGCTTCCAGCTGCATGGCGTGTGTGTTTCACCTTCGTTTTTCAGATAAGCAATCATCTGAGGGCATTGACATCTATGTATACATTGCCGCATTCCATGGACGGTGTATCTTTTCGGTTACCAGCTCCTGTTTGTTCTATGCGCTTCCGTTCTTTTTCTTGTTCCTCTTTTTCTTTTTTTGTCGGACCGTTGTCTGAGTGTCTTTCTTGCATTTTTGTATTCCTATCCCGTGTTTGTGTAGTTTGGATTGTCGTTTCTCATGCCTTCTCCTTGCTCTCCTGGACTTTCCCACCTTGTCTTTTTGTCCTGGATCTCTCTTCCCTCGTTTCCATTGGGCTGCACGCAGGTACGCTTGTTTCAATGCTTCCATGGCCATGGCTGCACTTTCCTTCTTCTCCATTTCCAAGCCATCTGTTTCATGGCTCACCAGCAGGTTTGTGGGATGGCATTGGACCAATCCCATCCAGTGTTGGCAGGACAGTCCATGCACTTTCCTTTCCAAGGACGTGGCCCCTTGTCCACGTGCACCTGGTGGTGCACGTCTCCTACCTTCCATGTCCTTGCAATTGCAGTCCAAGTGGTGCAATCAAGCAAACAAACGTACAGCACACGGCTTGCAACGAAGGGAACCAAACCACACCACATGTGCCAGGACAAGAAACCCCAACAAACCCAACCTGCCTATCCGAA
Organism: Picocystis salinarum; assembly: GCA_038048775.1. Lineage (NCBI taxonomy): Eukaryota > Viridiplantae > Chlorophyta > Picocystophyceae > Picocystales > Picocystaceae > Picocystis > Picocystis salinarum. The sequence goes on along the minus strand of JBBULP010000542.1, from coordinate 12,752 downwards.
ACCATCGGGGTGTGTCTGCACGAAAAGGGTGTGTCTGTGACCCATCATGGGGAGGAGCCATCCGGTGTATCTGCTCGGAAGGGGTGTGGGTCCAAGGACCGCCAATGATGGTCTGTCCAATCGGTCCATGGACCGTCCCCAGCCGCATTCCTCGGACGCGCTCCCCTTCGAGACGAAGAAAAAAGAAAAAAGAGGACGAAAAAATCGAATCTGCGGGATTTCCGAATAAAAAAATTGCCGGATGGTCGAGGTCGGTTCTTGGAGTTGGAGAACACAACAACTACAACTGGACACAACTGCAACCACAACTGGACACAACAGCCGGTCCACGTGGACACAGCCGCAAGTGGACCTCCACGGACAGGTCGGTGGAGCAAGGAAGCGGGTCGCGTGGGTGAAACGTCTGTGCACACGAAAGGATGGGAGGGTGGAAGGTGCTGGTGACGTGGGTGGTTTTGTCCTTGCACTGGTGGGAACCATCATCCATCCTTCTTTCCAAAGGGATGGTGCATGCATGGAACCCAGATGGCAAGCTGTCCAATGAAAAAGGGATGGATCCAGGAACCGCTCTTCCCAGGCACAAGGCAGACGACGAGGAAATGGCGACGATGGCAAAGGGTGGAAACAAGTGGAAAGAAATGCAGCAGGAACATGGACAGCTTGAGATTCCATCCATGCAGGTCCCGAAGAAAAACAGAAAGTATTCCAATGTGAATCAACGAACCGACCAGAGTCGAGTGGAAAATCAGGGAACATCACGTGCCCAGTCCAATGCAGACCCAAAGAAAGGCACTACAAGCCAAGGGAACACACCGGACACAACGAACGGCCCCCGTTTTGAAGAAGATCCCACCACAAGAGAGACAGAACCTGGACTGCCCGTACTGGTCTGGCATGGAATGGGCGACACTTGCTGCAATCCCCAGGGTGCTTTTGGACTAGCCTCATACATTGCCAACGTAACGGGAGCACCCGTGCGATACGTGAAGCTTGGAACGGATACAGAACAAGACAAGTACCAAGGATTCTTCGGCAATGTGGTGGAGCAGGTCAAAGAGGTGTGCAAAGCCATTAAGAGTGATCCCATCTTGCAAGGAAAAAGAGGATTCCATGCCCTGGGACTCTCCCAAGGTGGTCAATTCTTGCGTTATCTGGTGGAAACTTGCCCCGAGGCTCATGTGCGTACCCTAGTGACTCTAGGTGGTCAGCACGGAGGAGTTTCTGCTCCACCCGGATGCGAGTTCTTGCAGGAAGAAACAAACGAAGCCCAACTGGATGAAGGACTGTCCTCGCCAAAACTGAAGGGCGAGTCCCATCGATGGTGTCAGTCAACGGATACTTTGATTCGATATGGAGCCTACCTGCCTTGGGTGAGGGACCATGTGGTGCAAGCCCAATACTTTAGGGATCCTCGAAGGTTGGAAGAGTACCTGGAGAAGAACATATTCTTGCCAGATGCCAACAACGAAAAAGAAGCAAAGAATCCCGTCTATGCAATGCGAATGAAGAAGCTCGAACGCTTGGTCTTGGTGCGCTTCATGAATGACACCACCGTGGTGCCAAGAGATTCAAGCTGGTTTGCAGAAGAAACGCCTGAAGGCAAAGTGATTCCCTATGCCAAGACCAAAGCCTATGCAGAGGACTGGATTGGCTTGCGTACGCTTGATGAAAGCAATCGTTTGGTGTACTCCGAGGTCGAAGGAGAGCACTTGCAGTTTTCTCTAGAATGGTTTGTGGGTCAAATTGTAGAAAAGTACTTTGCTCCCAGCAATCAAACATCACCTGGGTTGAAGCAGTTGGATGCAGGTCTTCCCCTCTCCGACGAGAGGTCAAATACACAAGGTGAGGATGCTCTTTCCAAGTTTGACATCCAAGCTCTGCATGTGCAATTACCAGATGACGAAGCGTTGTTGGGTCCACGGGCCTTCAAAGGAAGACACGGAGATTCGATGGATGCCATGGGTTGGGAAGTGCTGGATTCCTCTGCCGATGGCATTCTGCAAGCTGCTGCTTCTTGAGATGGAAATGCACCATACAGTTGTGATCACCCAACTCTATGTAGCCACATACAAGAGAAAGAACTGGTGACTCCTACACTTGTAGCCTCGTCTTCTTGGGAAAGACAAAGGGAGCGATGAACTGCACCGAGCAAGGGCGGCGTATGGTTATTTTTATTCCTCTTGGAGTGACACAAAGCGTCAAGTGTACGCCATAAGATAGAGTCACTGGCTTTTCAGTGGAGCCCCCTTGAATACTCCTTTAGCTTTATGAATGTACAGCATCTGCAAATTGTAAAGTAAATCCCCAGTATCTAGGTATCACTGTGCCATGGGAACGCAATGGGATCCTCCCATTCCAATTTTCGACCGTTTGCCAGGAACATAGGCCATGGGGAAGACTCCACCCTCTTTGCGCGTTCTTCTTTTGTAGGAGGAGCAACAAACGGGACGCCCTTCCATAAAAGCACAGCCGCATGCCAATAAATCCACCAAGCCACCCGATGAGGCATGAACCCATACTTCAGAAGGTTCTTCCAGCTGCTGTACTCGTTTCTCTGGTGAGGCTCACTGCTTTTTTTGCAATCCAACTCGGCAATGAAGTAGTTGCCCATTTTTGGGTGTGTGACACCAACTGAAACAAAAACGGAGTCTTTGTCCAGCGTCGCCTTGAGGATCCAACTGCTCTTCATGTCCATGAAAGGGGACACATGCAGGCACTTTGGGGTAGGCGCTTGGCGATCCGTACTTGCTTTCGCAGGCCCCTGCTGACCCATGGATTGTTCCACTTCAGTGGCTAGCATCTCACCTTGGACAGGACACAATCTACTGCTCAGTTTGTAGGAGGCATCCTCGTGTCCATGTGGATCAAAAGCAAAAGTGACCCTGGCACCCCAAGGTGTGTTGGTGACTTCTGCCAATCCTACCTTCAACTGTTCCTGTTCGTTGCTCTTGGGATTGGTCTCTTTCACACACTCTTGTGTCATGTTGTTTGGCTTGCTGTAATTGTTTCCTTCTTTCCATCCTTTCTCCTTTTCCATATAGGTGTTTGAGGGCAACCGCTTGCTCTCTGGCGGTTGGGAGGTCCTCTTTCTTGCATTTCCTTGAAGGGTACCGTGGCTGGTTGCTTGTGCGTCCTTTGACTGGTGGTAGCAGAAGTAGATGGAGATGGGATTCATGACATATCCAGCCACCCAAGGTTGTGTGAGCAGCACCACTCGTCCGTTGGTCCCTGCTTTTTCTCTGGCTTCATCTGCCGTCAAGGTCTTGGCCAGCTTCTTGTGCTTTTCGAACCATTTGGGTGGATTGTCCAGATCCAAGCAGCACACCCTGACCTGGTAGTTGAGTTGGTGGTTGATGGGAAGGAGCCTCTTGTGCATGACTTTTCCTTCGTAGAAAGTCGCCGTTGGTGTGGGTTTCTCTTCCCATCTTCCAGCGGCTGCATCCAGTGTTCTCCGCAGGAGGAACCCAAGTGCCATGAACAAAGTCCACACCGCTTGCAAGATCAAAGAACTTGCTTGACACATCATTTGAATCCATGCATGCATTGTTTCTCTTAGAAGTGGAGGTTCCTCCTCTTCCCACTTCCTTGGTGTGTGGTCTGGTTCCACACCACTCCTCCCACGAGACGAATCCAACCGCTTTTTTTTCTTGCAAGACGGCTTGTATTCGCACCGAATCGTAGTTCACGCGCTTCTGCCTCGTCCAAAGCAGCACACGACCACGGATGGCGCGGCGGTGGCGCTGCTGCACGAATGGTTCCACTTGCAGAGCTGCACTGCTGGTTGACTCGTGTCGATTCAAAGGAGAAGGAACCCGACAGGTTCCCTTTCAAGATTTCGGTTCAAAGGGATTGGGGTTCCAATCGAAAGGGAACGAAAAAACGGGTCTAAGACCGCTTTTTTGTGTTTTTTTTCCCATCGAAGTTGTGTTCCCCATGGAAAGGGTACATCAGATATCCATGGTGGTGTGGTGGTGTGAAGAAAGTTGCATGAAGGTGTGATGGAAGCAAGTCCATGAAGCAAGGATCAATCCAATCCGTCCTGGATGCGTTGGTGCACGCCAACAGAAGTGAGAGACACGAAAGGACGTGATCCTGGAATTGTCCGTTCACCATGAAATGCACAAGGCAGGCAGTTGGGGAAGCAATTGTGACGTTCCAAGCGTGCCACGGAAAGACAGAAGAGGTGCGGTTGGATCCGTCTTCCAACGAGTACCAGGTCAACTGTACGAAACTCTGTGATCGATGCTTTGCCAGGAGGAAACCTGACATCGATCCAGCGGCAGGATCCAGAGAGACCCCAATGATTCATACAAATTGGGATGCATAGGGATTCGAAAGGTTCAATGGAGAGATCAATGCGGATGCAAGACATCACCACTAAGAGAGAAACGAAATCCAAAACAAAAAGGTAGCATTTTTCAGGATGGGGTGGCCCCGCATGCACACAGACCACTCACGGGATGGCAATTTCAAAGTCCAGGACCTTACCATCGTAACTAACAGGAAACAGAAACGCGCAACCCAACTGTAGCAAAGTAACGGACCAAACAAGCACTGCCTTTCGAATCACCATGGTCGCTGAGAGTAGGTCCGACGCAGGAAACACCAAAGCTCTGTCAAACAAAGATCAAGAAATGGTATCGCATACACTGCGCAAGCGAGCTCAAGCCAACGACTCGATGATACTGTTCAACAGCGAGAGGGACCAGGATCGCAATCCATTTTCAGCGGCACAAGAAGGAGAGAATGGTTGACAGATGTCCAGGCACCAGCTTCTGCTGCTGTAACTTTCTCCCACTTTCCAGCATCACCTGTCCTTGCCGCTCATGGCCCGTCTGGACAGCTCTAGCAACATCCGAACTTGTGATTTGATCCCATCCATGGACTTGGATTGGTCTCTCACAAGATCTTCCAGTCCTATGATTTCTTGCTCACGCTGTACAACCTCTTCTTGCACCTTTTCTACCTCATGGGCCAGCACCGCTGCAGCCTCGTCCCAAAGCGCCTCGACTTCTTCATCTCTCTGTCTCAATTCCCGTTGCAAGTATGCAACTTCATTGCGGAGGTGAACGACTTCGCCGCGCACTTGCTCTTCCACAAGAACGAGACCTCTATCTTCCCTTTCACTCTTGGAGTCAGACATCCGTCCGACTCTGGAGTCCATAGCCCGATTACTTTCGCCAAAGGTAATGTCTGGATCCATCCGTCCCAAAATGGAGTCTGTGCGGAGCTCTTCAGTGGCCTCCACCATGTCTCCCAAAAGTAGAATGGCATCCCCAGCCTCCTCCTCCTCCAGCATCTCTGTGGATGCAGCATATATGTGTTGCAAGGCGGCAGTGCACCACCGTATTGCTCGATTGTTGCTTTGTCTAGGTAGGGTGACTAACAGTGCTTTTTGCTGTGGATGTTTGTTAGCTCGCTGCAGTAGTGCCTCAGCCGCGAATGCGACCCCCATTTTTCCGGACACATGGACATATACCGTCTCCGCTCCCTTGCACATTTCCAGCTGCTGGCGAAACTGCGGTTCTTCGCTCCACAAGGGAGAATGGTTGCATCCTCGCCAATCTACCGTGACGTGTTGTGCATGTGTTTGTGCGGTCCAGCTGGCGGCTTGCGCGAGATTTGTGTCGTCCACCCATGGGAGCAGGATGGCTTTCATTCCCATGTTTTGTAGGGAGAGGACTTCTTCCACCCATTCCTTTTTCCAACCTTCCTCTCGTGCTGTATGTGGTCCTTGGCTCAGCAGACGTACCACTCTTTTTCCCATGCTAGCATTCTGAGCTGCGGTTTCAGCCCATGCACCTCCATCTTCCCCCGTCACCACCATTACCTTTGCTGATGCTTGGAGCACCGTGTGTACGTCCTCGGTTGCATCTCCTGGATCTCGGAACACCACGTCTGCTTGTTCCAGGGCACGGTAGGATGTGTAGGACAACGATTCCACGCCACTTGGTGCCACCACAAACTTCACATACATTTTGTCCAGAACGTCTGTGCTGTGTTTTTCTTCCAGTTCCTCGGTTGGATTCCTTCCATACATGTTTTCTTCCATTCCACCAGTTGTTTCGTTTTCTTGCAGCATGGTTTCGTCGTAGTTGGACCATAGGTAGGTTCCATGGTTGGATGTGGGTTTTCTGTTCCACCAGCTGTGCACTTCGGTGGTGTGTGACGTGCTACGTTTCCCTCGTCCATCCGACCCCCTTCTCCTTCGCACGCACGTCCACGTCGTCCATCCAACCGCATCTTTCCCTCCCTCCATCCGCTTCGTCCCATGTGCATGGCTCGCGCGCATCTGCATGTGCTTCAATTCTCCAAACGATGCAAACTGCCAATGGTGCTTTCATCCATGCACCACCACGAATGCCTCCATCCCTCCGAGGAGTTTCTTCTCTCCACGAAGGAAGGCCACCACCCATGCCATGGGAGGAAAGGATGGATGGGCATGGGGATGGTGGCACGACGCATGGAAACGGAGCATACACGTCGTTGCTTCTGGCGCGGAGAAACGAGGGTCGATGGAACAGGAAGAATGGAACGACGTGGATGAAATGCGCGGACGGAATCCGTGAGAAAGTGGAAGACGCGTCCACCAACTGAAAGGTCCATGGCCAAAGGACCGTCGTCGATCGTACGCAAACCGTCCTTGAGGAGAACAATGAATTGCACTGCGAATCATGGGATACAGGAACAGCAGTGCTCGTGAGCGCCTGATCTTCGTTGCCTCCATCCCCATCACCGCGGTCATGTTTGTGCTGCGAGAGGAAATGGGATCTCACGGGTCGACCATGCGTTCGAAGAACAAGTTTGCGGTGCCGTGAGGACGGATCCCGCCGACATGGAAAGCGAAATCACGTAGGAATCACGATGAGGAAACTTTTCGAACAACGAGGATGCTTCTCAAGCCTCTTCTTACTAAAATGATCCCATGTGAGATGATTCAAGGACAACAATACACGATCAACGCCATCGAGAAAACGTGGTGAAGGGAGGGTGAAAGCTCGCAAGTCACACATGCTTATGCCACTCTATGGTCCATCGCTCTTTTGTGCATCGTCAAATGTTAAATCGCTGACGGCCTTCCACAAGAACCCTCGTCCTCCGACGGAATTGGATATCCCGAAAGAGAAAAAGTACCGACCGTTCTTAAAAAATTCTCGCTCGATGGTACGAAATCGAATTCAAGGGATGATGAACAACACTAATAAGATAACCCTCTCCATTCATACGGAGAGAGGTACCAAGCAACAAGACAAGGAGCCAACCAAGCAGAGATGGTCGATCGTGACCAACAAAAGTTGTAGGGAGAACGTAGACTCCGCAACGCTACTAGCACCAAACGCATGGTTCGTGATTTGAATGCACCCGCAGAAGCCATTGCTCGCGCTGAGAGGTAAGATGAGTCGGTGGCACAACACACCAAAAACTTGGACGGAGGAAAAGAGCCACAAGAGCAAAGCACATGATCGAAGTGACACGGTGATGAATGAAAGGTGCACAAACGTGCAAGCAAGGCATCGAAGACAATGACAAGTGCAGTATGATAGCCAAAGATCTAGGTAGTTCTAAGGCATGAGATGGATGCACGTAGGTGGTAGGTGGACGAAAACTCCGAGGTTCGACACAACGTCGTCAAAGACTCACCCCTTTTATTGCTTATCGGCCGAAATTCAGCTCAAACAATGGTACACGTTGAAGGCAGAACGGAGCTACATTGGAAGGATTATCGTTTCTTTCAATGCGAGTTTCAAAGGATGTTGGTTGTGCGAACATGGCGGGGGCCCATTATGCAAACTTACGGATGGACATCCTTGTTGCATGTGAAGATGCCATGTACCGCGGGTAAAAATCCTTTTGGAGAGTAGTTATTCCATGGCAATATCATTAAAAATACAATATCATGAACGCACGAGGGACATTTTCGTGGCGCGACATGATGCTTTCCTCTTTGCCTAGCGCATGACGATGTATGATTTTTAGGCATGCAAGGACCAAAAGGTATGGAGCAAAGAAGAAGATTGAGATTTGTGCTTTTCGGAACCGTGAAGGCTTCCTAAGGTAGTGCACGCAAAGACAAAGTGGATAGCATGAAATCGTTGACTTCGAATTACCACTCATCGTAATTGGTTTCAAAGGATTAGTGCTCCCTCAAACGCGCATCGGAGACAAGCAGCTTAAAGAAGGCTTCTCGTTTGTTCCTTCCCTTGCAACATTAGGTTCGCATGCATCAGTACCCAAACCATCAACACTTGAACAAGACGAATTTCAAAAAAAAAAATAACTTCGTAGTCTCGATTCCAAAGGAAAGATCCGAATTGTCTTGAAAGGTTGTATAGCCAAACACTCCACTATGTGCTAATGCTTCAACCTACCATCTGCAATGCAGATCCTATCACGTGTTGGCGCACAAGAGTCGGAGCTAAAAAGCGGAGTGTATAAATCAACAATTCGGTTCTAATATATCATGTTCCATTCCAAAGCGGTGCCACGCTTTTTCTCGACGGTTCTAGTTCATGCCTCCAACATTTTTGCTAGGATGTTCACATTGGCAGAATCAATAGAGCTAGGCATTTGATTCTTGTTAAACTCCAATAGGCTTGGTATGGTTGGATCTAGCCAGGTATTGATAGATTTAGAAATGACTTGGTTCTATCCGGCTATGTGCACGCATTTAGAACCTCTTGAAGAGTGCCCTTTCACAAGTGGGAGTGGGGGAAAAGCACCGCTAGGTGAAACAACAGTGGGTAGGAGCCACAGCGGAGGAGAGTATCTAGGGCTGCTTGGAAAGCTGAGTGATTGTCCTTCACTGTGTAGTCAGGCAGGAAGAGCATCGTAGGAGCAACAGGCAACTGCAACTCCAACGACATGCAAACTGCATAACTTTGCAAGCGCTTGAATCACTTCTGCAGGCTAGAAGGGGGTCCGAATCGCAGATTTTTATTCCCTTATATGCCGGTCAGTAAAACCATCCTGTGCATGGCATGGAACGCTCGTCTGGAGACATGGACAGCCCACACATTAAAGATGCACTTGCAGATGTCGCCAGCCTACGGAGCATATCCATCATTCCCAAGACTTTGGCCAGTAATCTGGTCAAGCCGTCCAGTATACGAAAGCACTCGGTGGGTGCAAGAAGCACTCGTTTGGCAGACCCATCGCTGTTGGGTGTGCAGCATCCCATCCTTCGAATTCGTGGGACATTCGTACGAGCACATCTTCGTGTGTGCTTTTCATCCTGTGTTTCGTTCCGTTTCTTCGCCTTGTTCCGACCTGCATTTTTCGCATCCGATTCCTCCACAATCGGGGCACAGTCCGAGTTCTTTTCGTTGCTCTCGTGCCACCAGTTCGTCCACTTTCCACGCGAGTGCAGCAAGTGCCACGAGTCCCACACCTACGACCATCCCTGCGATTTGATCCAAGGTCCAAGGTGCCGTGTACAGTGCCAGACCTGCTGAAGCTTTCGTTTGCTTCTTCCGATGCATGGACAGACATCGCACGCGTCTTGTTCGGCATGCTGCGACGTCTTTTACGCCAGTGGTCCTGGTGTTCGTTCCCACCGTGGGACTCCTTCTTGGCCCACATCTTGCGTTCCATCGCCTAGGATGCGTTGCATCCACCTTGTCAGATGCACGCCTCGCCTTCGTTCGTTTCGTCCACGACGGTTGGATCATCGTTCCAAGGAAACAACACGTGCTTCGTCGCATTCCCACACGAATGCAGCGACGAATTCGTCACGTCCCTCCACACCGAAGAGAGAGGTGGACGCCCTTCGTGGTGCATCTGGAGGAAAAAGAGGGTGCATCTGGTGCCATGGAAAAGACGCAGGGGAAGAAGGAGGGAGTGGGGGAGAAGAAAAAGGGGTGCATCTTGGGGCGACGGTGGGTGCGTCTGGTCTGGGGGGTGCGTATGGATGGATCAAAGGAACCAACCATTCTTAAACAAGTGGGAGGATGCATGCATGGAATAGGAAACGTACAAACACGAGTGGATGCATGCATGGACAAAGGAAAGAACGATGGGAGACGTGATTCTAGAGGTCAAGGAATGCTTCCTCGGAAAAATAGAGAGGATCCCAACCCTTGGATGCAACCGACCCAACGGGTGGGATGGTCAAAGGACTGGAAACACACACACCATGGAAGGTTTGGCAAACAAAGAGGTACGCTCGTCCTCTCCCGCCATTCCCGGATCGAGTACACATCCACCACAAGACAATGGGAATCCAATAGAAGGAACGAATGAACGTTGCACAAACCACAAATTTATGCGTTCCCTCCATCCTTTTTTCTTGTGCAGTGACCCCATCTCAAACGAAAGATTGTTGGATGATCGTATTATCGTAATGCCAAGACGAACGAGTGAAGAATAGACCGATAAACGTCGAGCAACAAATGGCCTCCGGAACACAATGCATCGTTTGCGCATTCAACCGGCGGTGCTCCTCTGTTTTCGTCATTGGTCACGATTGGATCGAACGATCCACGACTTGACCATTGCTTGTACGTCAAAATCACGCAGTTGGAATGCGATTCATGCAAACACGCAAACGAAACCCTCATCAACTATGCTCACGCCGGATGTTCTTTCAGTTGAGCATTTTCACCGGCATCATCTCAAGGATCCATTGAGAAGTTCTCTTACTACCTGTACATAACCCATCCACCTGCCATTGTCCTTCGCATGGATCGGATGAATCAGCGGGCCCACTTTTATATGCCACCTGTTGTTGCTGTTGTTCTGCCACCGCGTCTACCGTTTTCATGAGATCCTCGTAGGTGATGCAACAAACAGGTTTCGCATGTAAGGACGATGCAAGAGGTATTCACTGACAGCCAAGGCATGTCAAAAGGACTGTCCGTCCGATTCTGCGTGGTGTTAAAAACAGGCAACATACTTGTATTACGCGAACGCTAGAGGAACATCCTTTGTTTTTCTGATGATGTGATGCCCAAAGAGCCTGTGCCTCTTGCGCTCAGGTCCAGCGTGGCAGGTGCATCATCTCATTCAGGCAACACTCACTCCTGATGATCGTGTTGCTTGCGCACTTCTTTCTCGTGCAGTTCCTTCAGTTCTTTCTCCCTGCGCTTCCCGTGTCCATGCATCATCCGTTTCATCTTGGCTTCGTGAAGTTCTTCTCTTTCCTTCTCTCTCTGCATCTGCTTTTCATGTGCCAGGATTTCTTTGTGTGCTTCGTGTCTTTCTCGTTCCACGCGTTTCGTTTCTTCCAGTTTGTCTGCACACGGCGTGTTGGATGTTCGCATGGTCAGTCTCACTTCGAACTCGCAGCATCGTTACGTGCCATCCTTGTTCGACCCCTTTCTGCAGACGTGCGACCGGTTGTGCAAGGTTGTGCTGTTCGTTGCATGCGTCGCACCTTTCTTGGCATGGTCTTGGCTCGCGTCTCTTCCTTCCACCAACGACTTGAACTCGTCCACGGCACTGCTCATGTCGAACAGGAACACGTGCGCACCACGCAGCGACGTTCCCACGTCCAACGGTGCACGAACGAACGGTGCTTCGCTTCGACCACCTCGTGCGAGAAAGACGTGCTCTTTCGAAGACGTTTGCAGACGGTTCTTCCAAAGACGACGTTTCGTAGCAACTGGATGACGTGTCGGAACAAAGGGGGGGATCTGACTCGGATGGAATTCGAGACCACGTGTGCAGGATGAAGAACATCGCCGACGCATCGATCGAACGTCGATGGTAAAACGCACGATCCGCGACGTTCGATGCACGGTCAGCATCGACGTCGAGGCGTCGATGGCGAGAGAGAAGACGATCCGCAACGAGAAGTATCCACCGGCAGAAGATCTCTGTCGATCCACAAGGATGGTGAGGTCGGGATTTCCAGAGGATCGAACTTGAGTACAACCATCCGTGTGAACCAAACGTGACAAATACGAACCATCCAACGGCTTGTCGCCATGCACGAAGAAAGATTTGGAAACCCTGCATCCCACCGTCGTGGCCGTGTGCGTATCGACGACAAGTGCATCGGAGGGTAGAAGCAAAGTTTGAAAATCCCACACAAGGAAAGACAAATCCACACGCGTTCCATCATGAAGAAATGGTGGCCGACGGAAAAAAAAGTGCTGGAGTGCAATCTGCGACAAAGAGTTCCTTCATCGATGCCTGATTATGCTGGGTTCTCGAACGAACGTGATGGGTCCGATTTGGGTTACGGCGCGCGAGCCTTTCCTACCAAACACCGTCAATGCCGCTGACTGCGTGGAACGAACCGATCCGCTCTAATCGTAAAGCATGTCAGTTCGAAATCGCGATCGGAAGTTTTGCAACACGTGGTTTCATCCCTGTTTTCTCTTCCAGCACTGTCAAAACTATTCGCCATCGATTCGCCAAAACGTAGAGAAGGCTGTGTCAATCAACAGAGCGATGGGGGCATCGCAGTGAAGATACCTTCGTGGAACATGCGTTATGCAAGTCCCATGGAGTCGGGGCACGAATTCCTCTCATCACGCAAGATACGCTCATTAAAATCTGTAGCACATAAACTCTTGATCGGATTCGACGATCTCACTTTCTCTGCTTCAATTGCAAGATGAACGCAATTTCTATCGGTTGTCAGCTCAGGGACGCCAAAATCCAATCAACATTCGAGCAACTCTGTTGAAAGTGCTCAAGTCCTGGTCCCTGGGAGGTCGAATCCCTAAGGGACGACGACCGAGTTTCGGTCGAGGACCTTCGAGGAGAATGGGACCCAGCAGGGTCCTCGAAGGTCGATGCCCATTCCT
>JBBULP010000541.1:0-33804 GCA_038048775.1 Picocystis salinarum | reverse complement strand
TCCAAATCCCATCCCCTTCCACGCAAGTCATGCAAGTCTAGGATCGAGCATCCTCTTGGGGCTCGAGGTCAGTAAGGAGAAACAAAGGTTCCTCGTAGGGGGACCTGGGACTATACGTCCGTTTCAGAAGCCACACTTATTTCCTTGCTTACAAAACTTATCTCTTGCGACAAGTTGACGATGGTAGTGTCCCACTTCTTATGTGAAGATGGATAACTTATTCCTCGTCAGAGCTCGTATTGTTTTACGAGGATGAATTCCCAAAGGAACTTGGACTTTCGGATGTATTTCGTTAGAGGACTAACGAAGGGATTGGATGTTTGATAGCGAGGTAAACGGGCACCGATGGAAGACGAGGGAACTTGAAGGCCCTTCATCGTTTTGAGCATTGTAGTGCACGAAGGAGCGCGAATAAAGTGAGCGTCTTATTTCATTTCAAGCTATGGCCGAGTAGTCCCGACTTAACACCAACATGTCTACTTGCAATTGTGGATGCGATCTTTCCATTCACAATGGTTGTCGAGCATGCGGTTGTCCTACCCAAAGTAGACCACCTTGAAAAACCTTCTTCTAGAGAGTATACATTCCATGCAACTGGTTCTCGGCTTTCTTCCATCAAAAAGATTGTCTCCTTCGCAGTGGGAACACTCGTGCACGTGCTACCTCAATTTGTTTTTGTGCCTATGTTTGGACAGGAGGTTCGAGCCCATCACTCCAACCGTAGTGCAATTGACATTCCGCATCCACCCTTGTTTTTGGACCGATTCAAAGATCCTCCACACGAGAAACTACTGTCAATTCGTCAGCCGGACTGTGTCGGCCCAATATTTGAACACCACTTGTCGTGTAGTGTGGAACACTAGTTTGGGTTGAAAGCTCAAGGCCACAAGTTTCGGAGAGAGAGAACACCAGACCCTCGGAGAAGATAACGAGACCACGAATTTGTTTCACGACTCTGACATACCCGTTCAGTAGGTCACAGGAGCATTTGCACGTGTGTGTACCCGACTGCATTGAGAGGTCGTTCCATTTTTCGTGCGGTCTTTGCCACGGCTTCCTTCCATGACAGCTATTCGTGGAGAATGATGCACTTCGCAGGTTCAAACCCGTGAGTGCCTTGTTCACATCGTGTGCCGATACAATCAGTACCTGTTGGCGGCAAATCGTTGCTTCTTCGAGATTCCATCGGGCCTGACCCTGTCCTGTCCCGTCCGACATTGCCGGAGCAGGGTCTAGCGAATGGAAACTTCTCTTTTGCAAAGGAAACACGTACGAGCTCAAGCTATACGGTCCAGCATGCGTTGTAGGTTTGTGCAGACGAAGAAGGTCACTATGAACAAGGCCCTGCGGAAGAGCTGTGTCGTGGCGCTGCTGGTCTTGGTCGGACTTGTAGTCTGGAGTCTGAAAGAACCGCTCACATTCACGTTCCAAAAAGAACGAAACCCAACAGACAAGAGCAAACTGTACACCGTACAAATTATGACCTACAAGAGACCACAAGCTCTTGTTGAAACGATCACATACCTTATGCAAGCTCCATCCATGGACCAAGTACTGGTGATATGGAATGATGTTCACACACCGCTTTCAAGGACTGGCTTGCTTGACTTTGCCAAACGCTGGCCCAAGCCTGTCGTGTTCATACAATCTCCCTCCAATGATGTGACAGCAAGATGGAAATGGAGGCAAGAATGCAGAACTGAAGCAATCTTCAATATAGACGATGATGCATACATTGATGTGCATGCCATTGAAGCAGCATTCAAAGTTTGGAAAGAGTTCCCCGATCGTGTGGTGGGTATGTACAGCAGGGCTATCTCCTACGACAACCAACAGAAAGCTTGGGTGTATGCCCTGAGGAAAAGATATGTCAAGGATCTTTCCAGTGTTCATGGTTTGGTCATAGGGAAGGCTTGGTTTGCCGGCAAGACAGTCCTCAAAGCACCTTCACAGAAGAACCATCAGCTGTACAGGCGATTGGCCAACTTCTTGCACGATCCTGATAAGGAAAGAAAAGGGTGTGATGATATTGCTTGGAATATGTACCTGTATGAAATGGGATTTGGGCAACCTGTGGCATTGGCCGGTTTACCTGCACTGAATGTAAGAACCGCTGTTAGTTCAGGTTACAGTGTGAGCAGCAATCGCAATAAGAATGGTTGGCTGAGGTATCGCAATAGGTGTATCAAGGATCTGATGGAGTTCTTTAACAGCTCGGAACCCCTTCTGCATCCAGGATTTGTGCCTGCCGTACAGGTGGAAATTTCACTTATTAAGTACATCGTGCAGTACCTCCTGCAGTTGCACAGAACCCACAAGATTTCAAGTGCGTATGCGAAAGAAATAGTAAGTGAAATGGATCTCCACCATTCACATTCCATTGATCAAATTGAATTATTTGGGGAGGAAAGATAGCCAGTTGCTGCGCTGGCAGAAATCCAGATGCAGTGCATGCTCCAATGAACATTAGCATGTAGTAAGAAATAGAACCTCTGGTTTATGCTACAAATCTCCTTGGAATTGTCAAACAATCACATTCACATCAGCACTATCAATGGCAGCTTCATCTACGCTTTGATCGCAGCACTTCTGCACGATGAAGTTCCCTGGACTTCTCGTTGAAATTCGAAGAGTTCCATGGGTTCTTCAGTGGCACATCCTACTACAGACAACAGAAACTAAAGTGGTAGGGAAGCGATAGTGGAGCTGTTACTCTGCACAGTATGTTGGTACCGTTAGAAGGGCACCAATAGATGGTGGTAGAGAAAGGGCATCATCGGAAGGGGAGGCAAAGCAGAACCAGCAGATAGGAAAATGTGTTCATAGACCCACAGAATAGAATGAAATAGCCCCTGTGGTACAGTGCCACTTTTCAGTTGCTTATGAACCTGTTGACAAGAGGAAACAAATAATCAACTGTAGAAGAGCAATGAGTACTACTGAAGCATGAATACGTTACAACAGTATGACCCATGTGGAACCATCTTTCTCCTCGCTGGTACTATCTGTCTTCAAGACAAGGAAATCTGTAGGTGTCCGAAACGACTTTGCTCAATGAACTGTTGATGGGAGATGAATCAGAATCTACCAAGATTCATGCATTTTTGAACAAGACAGCAGCACTTTATTAGGTTTGAGAAGGAGCAGAAGGTTTGCGCGGATCAGCCTTCTCCTTTGCAAGAACTAAGGTTCGATGCTCACCTGCAGCAAATGTTCGTTACTTGGCGAGCACCAGAAAACCTGTTCATCGCAATTGCCAGTATCATTTGACTTTTTTTGTGCTTTACAACATGCCTGTTTCTTCAATGTTCATTTCACAATGTTGGATGGTAGTCGAACGAAGTTTTGTACACAAGATCCCGAAGGAAGAGGTCGGAGGTGGAGGGCTACAATTGCCCGATTGGCCTTGTTAGAATTGCAAAAACGAAGCCAATGAGTTACACATGGGACGCTTCAATCCCTTCAAATGCTTGACATTTTTTATCTCAAGTTCAAACTTTGTATCCAATCGTGAAATTTATGATAGGAAACTTACAACACCCTTATCGGAGCAACCTTGCTTTTCACTTCGCAATGATAAAGCCCATCGTTTTTTATGTATTGTTGTAACTCTCTACGCAAAACTTTATGATTTGCCAACATGATCCCTTTTGTGGAAAATAATGAGACGATGTGTTGACCGTGGGGCTTTGCAATTAGTCGTCCGAAATCTTGCAGATTCAAAAAAAATATTGTAGACGAAAACATTTCTCATTCTCGGGGTGAGAATAAAACTTCCCCTCCAATGTGGTGCCTTCAATCATGTCAAGTCTTCTCTTCAGCATCTCCCCCAAAATCGGAGATGAACGAAGACAAGAGTCTTGGCTTCAAGGGGATTTCAAGTAAAATATTCCTAGTTTTGATGAACGTTGCAATCAAGAAGGAATACAATGTGTGTTCCTTCCTCCAATTGGACTAGCAACGCTATGGCAATATGATGGGATTATCTAGAAAGTTTGTTATTCGTGTATCAGTGCTTGGTGGCAATATTCTTCTCGAACAATGCCAAGGCTTAATTAAGCTTGAGTAAAGAAATTGAACTTTATACTTTTCACGAGGCGGATGGATTCCAACTTTGCGCTTCGTTCTTGGTACCGAAAAGGTATTGCTCCACCATGGAACAACGTATTCTCGTACTATTTAGCAATTTTTAGTCTGCTCTCGATGAAATGTTACATCCTTTTGAAGCTTGATAGATGAAAACGGCGAATCATTCGAATGATGGTCTTCTTCTTTTGATTGGATGTACGGTTGATTTTGCGCACAACGAGTGAATTTCAATGCTTGAAATGTGTTCACTTGGAGCAAAAGCAAGCAACTCACTTCTTCGTACACGTGATGCTCCTAAGGTAGAAGGATCGATTTTTGCAATGAAGACGCTCTCTTGAGAGCGAGGCAGAAGTACACAATACACCACGATGCGAATTGAGTACACAAGGGCGTAAACAAGCAAGGTCCTTCGGCAAAATTAGTCTTGCAAGTCGGAAAAGTTTGGAGCTCCACGGCGATTGCTCCCCTTTGTAGCGACGCCAATAACAACAGCTGTTGGTAGTACAACCATAGAACATTTGAATTGCGGTAAGATAGGCGACCGTAGCTAAGAAAACGTGCGACTTATGGCCCTCGCGAGTCAAATTTTGATCTCGAGGACATACCACATCCACTTAGACTTGTCGTCGATCACGACAAGAAACCAAAATGAAATGGATATGGATGTGTGTTAGAAACCAATATCCCTTTCGATTTCTTGATCGTTGGAACCCTCCAAAAGGATGGTTCCTCTCCTACTGGGGGAAGTATTTAACCTTCTCCCGCGCACACTTTGTAATTAAGTTGATCTTGACCTTGAAGGTAGAACCGCTCATCGAGCGCCTCTCCAACCTCCAAGGCGACTTCCTCCACAATCGGTGGAGCTCAAGAACTAGGGAATATAGACGTAACAATATGCCTTAACGAGCTCCAACCGGTCCCACGTGAAGTGGGAAAAAGCATTGACTAGCTGATTGGATCCTTGCTTGATTATTTACAATGCATCCACTGGGAAGAGTAATGTACGAAGAAAAAATGCATACTTATGAACTTCTTGGTGAACTTGCTATTGTGAAGATTTTGGAAGAAAAGCGGGGTTACAATAGGGGTGCAGCATTTATAGAAATGTAACTAGTATGGAGATGTGCATTAAATGATCCACGAAGGTAGGGCGAATCATTCGACCCCGGGGAAACGCCTTCTTCGACGAGGATGGATACGAAGTTGTGTTCGAAAGTAACATGTTCTCTATCTCTTTCTCAAGGTCAACCAAACATGGGATCGTGCATATCGTAGAGATGCTTACAAGGAGGAGCACTGCAAAAAAAATGAGGAAAAGCCTAGAATTCGGATGTATGACAAGTTGGACGAGAAAATGCGTGAGGTTCAAATATGTACTTGGTTGTTTGTGAAGGGCCTCGACACATGCTTTGGATCCGAGCACTCACACATTCAACTTTGATCAAAGTTTGCCCATCAAGACTGCGAATTGAAAGTCAACGGCAAAGAAGTATATCAATACAGTTCTTTGTTAGAAAATTCTTGCCATTGCTAAACCGCTTGTGCGCTCTTACAATGTAGTGATCCGTTATTGAATTGGATGATTTGCTTCACATCAAAACTAGAAAGAGTGAAGTATTGTGTTCGCAATGTAGAGATTGCATCGGGAATTGTAGAATCCGGCCGAATCATTCGTCGGAGTTGGCGATTTTCTTCATTGTATGACGCAAGTGATCAACCGACAACGTGTGTCTTAGGCAATGAAAGATCGACTAACGGGAAAGAATTCTCTTCAATCTTGAGAGCGTGGTACAAATCCTTCTTAGTGCTTCGAAGACTACCGTCTATATCACTTCGTTCGCAATGCAAGGATCAGTTGCTTAGGCAGAAGATACCGGTTTTTATCCCATCTTCACGGGAGAAGATGCGCCCATTCCACGGGGGTAGGAGCATATAGTCCTTCTTTGTGAAGCATGCTAGAAGATGGTCGAGGTACGTCTTAGTGCGAGGTCGCAGACCAAAAGTGATATTTCGGTACCTTTGAACGGATAGTTTCTTTGTTTTTGCGAAGATAAGATTTTGATTTCGTGCGAGAAGACACCTAGGACAAGCATGCATTTGAAGTTACTCAAATGACGAGGGAAAGTATGGTCGGCATGTACGTGGTCATGCCAACGGACGTAGTTACTCCATCTCCCCATTTATGAATCATGATGAATTGGAGTGCTTCATGGATCATCTTTTATCTTCAAAGTGGTGTCATTTTGGTCACGGAATGCGTTCCTCTCATGCCAAATCACGAGCATGCGAAACATGTGAAGTTGAACACAAGCATTTCGTTTAGAATTTGCCAAAGATCCTCTCACGCGCGGTGAGCACTAAACGAGTCCGTCATTTCCACCCATTTGTCCGGTTGATTGTGTGGTTCTTCTTGTTCTCTCAACATAAGATGTAAGTGTGCCACCCATTTGTAGTTGGACAAAGCAACAGATTTGCGCCGTTTCAAAGCCGGACGATGGATCCACAAACTCGACCCTTTTTAATTGAAAGCCCACAACCCTCTCGTCGAGACATCGGAATTAGTAGAAGTGGCGCGTGTATAAAGGTGCTACATGGAAAGGACGAGCCCTTGCATAAGTTTGTGATCGTGTACGTTGTAAAGTTCGCGCAAAGAGCTTCTTACATGCACAGTGCAACGCATTTGTTTCAAGGGGTTGACAAAGCCTTGAGAGAGTGTATTTGACTATTTTACACATAGTGTGCTGTCCAGTAAGTTCGCAGGGCAATGGTTTTCGAAGGTGGCTGTGTTGCGCTTGTGGGTCCTTTGACAAGCTAGTTTGTTCAACATTTGTTGGGGTAAGTTTCTTCATTGAGACAATAAATTTGCTTGTGCCAATTGGTGCAAGGGTCCTTTGGTAGTCGTGCAAAGGAGAACTCTAGTTTTGTGATGTAGACTTTGTATCTTTCGTGTAATGGTCCACCCGTGCACAAAATGACCCATCCTCATTTTTCGAGCGAAATGATACCTTGCACAGTTTGACAGCGCGGAAGAGACGACCGAATTTCAACAACTTGATGTGGAAGGCCATGGTACGTGTCTTGGAAGGATGCGGCGAGAGTATGCTTCACCCGTGTGTAGGTGTGTACTGGTGGGTAGCACTGACAATGTTGGGACCGTCGTAGGACATGATCTGTTTGACCTCGACGGGAATAGCTATCATGGGTGTCGCAAACTTTAGCAGTTGTATCGGTGTGGTTGATAGTTGAGTTAATGGGAGAACGGAGAGCACGGCAATTATGATGTTGGGAGCGTTTATGTTCCAACTTCGATTGCCAATTGCAGCTTGGCTTCTTCTTCACGCTAAGGGCAACCTGCAATCAAGTTGTCTCAATGCTCACTCATTGCCTTCTCTCTTCCAACAACAAAAAGAGGGGCTTGATTCCACTGCCTTTTGCTTCGACAGCCTGTCTTCGTGTTCGTGCATGGTTTAGGAACGTTGGTGGAGGTCTTCGATTCGTCGTATAGCTTCCAGTGTTCCTGTGTTCGAGTGGAACGATGGCCAGCACCACGAAGGACGAAAAAGCGGATGATTTCGAAGCCAAGCTGCGCTTCATCCAGGAAAATGTGCCCGATCGAACGCGAATGGTGGCTGGAAGCACGGCTGGAGCTGGAAGCGGCGACTTTCACAGCTATCGACAAGCCCGACGGAAGGAACAAGTCCGACTGGAAGATTTGGAGCGAGATTGGGAAGAGAAGAAGAAGCGAGAAGCTTTCCTCGCCAAACGAGAAGCTCGAGATGAGGAGGAGAAGAGGAAGAGGGAGAAGCGCAAGGCACAGAGAGAGAAGAAGAAAGAAAAGAAGCGGAAGCGCACCAAAGGCCGGGAAGTGACGGAGGAGAAGATAGAGGAAGAAGGTGCCGAAAACAGGGAAGAACCTGCATAAATTCAGACTAAAGCACATGGTGAACAGAAGATTGACTGTGACCATTCATCTCAGTGCCTTCCAGAAATGCAGCCTTGTAACCATGTGTAAACCACAGCTCAGCCACGTGCCAAAAGGAATAGGAAAGTGCAGAGGAGGCCACACAGAGCACGATCCCTAGGAAAACTAGACGCAACACCAAGTTGGGAATCAGGACCGGTATCCAAGGCCCCAGCACAGTACATGAAGCGCAGAGTATGAGCACAGAAGCGCTCTCCCTCAGCATCGTGCTTTTGCCCCGAGTGCCACTGGAGTCATCCCCATTACTCTTGTCCAATATCCTGTCTTTGCCTTTGAGTAAGGACAATTCAGCACCTTTCCCAAGTGTTCTGCCCCAACTCATACATGCTTGCACGAAAGAATAAAACAACATCCCAAAGAAATAGAAACCCCACCAATATACCAGCACCCATCCTTCCAACGGGCTTGCTTGCGTTGGAATCATGAAAAGCGCTGGCACTGCAAATGCAATGATCAAACTGGCAAACCCAAACATGATGGCCAGTAGACCAATGTGTTTGTAGCAGAACATCAACACTGATATCGGTACGTATGTGGGAAGACTCCTTCCTAAATTGCATTTTCTGGTTGGCATCAAACTTGAAAGGAATGCATAGGCTCCATGAATGATCAAAGGCCCAAAGAACAAGAAAAACTTTTTCCAGCCGGAGTTGCCTGGCCCAGCAGCATGGGAAAGGTGGCTCCTAAAGTATTGCCACTGTGCCCCTGGCTTCAGCAACCAGGAAGACCACCAATTCCACGGTTTTATGGGTCCAAGGGTAAAGTGAATGACTCTCAACTTTGATTCCGGAATCGACCACCGTTCTGAGTTGAACAAATACAAACCCACATCTGCATTGTACTCTGCTGGGAGCCGTAGCATTTCCACCCCCATTGGACCTTTGAGCCCTATGCCTACACGTTCCTTCATTGCGTTGGCTTGCGGATCATCTCCCACTTGCTCCGGTTGGAATACTGGAGCGCTGGCAAAGTCCGCAAAAAAATTATCTACGAATCCTTGATCCCCCCCGGTGTAGGAAGGTGTGGTGGCAATTTTGTCCATCATGGCCTGAAACATTGCAACCGATGGCGAGACGACCATGACCCCTGTGTTGACATGCTCAGAGTGCTTCAAGTTGACGCAGAAGCCCGTCTTCCCACCACACTCGAACGCATCTTCGATGCTCTTCACCACGATGGTGTCGGCATCCAGATAGATGACTTTCTTGTACGGCAGTTTAAAGATGGAAAGTTTCGTGTACACACCCCAGAATCGCTTGGGAAACTTGTGTCCGGGTCCTGTGGAAGGGTTCTGTATGGTTTCTGCGACCACCACCTTCCATCCGTCCTCTTCCAAGGTTCGGATGCTTTCTTCTGAGGCGTCGCTAGCGATGCAAACCAGGTCTTTTTGCGTTCCCGTTTCTCGTATCGACTGTCCTAGCACTCTGACGCCGAGTAGGAACGAATCGCCATACAGCAGCGTGGTGTACGCTTCTTCGCTGTTGGGTCGAAGGCTCTTCCACGTGTCGCCCACTTGGTCACTCCCCTCTGGTCCGCTCTCCGCGTCGTACGACGCCACCATCCATCCCATGCCCATCCAGGCGGCCAGGAACAGCATCAACACACGCCACGTGCAACGCACGCACGCCATCGTCGACGCAGACGTGCGTGCGAGCACGCGCGCGTCGACGAACCACGTCCACAAACGAGACGGTTTGACCATCGGAAGGGTTTGGAGTCCCAGCAAGAGAGTTTCTTCTCCCAACACGGACGACGTGAAGCAGCTCCTCCATTGCGCTTGAGCGCACACGAACGACGGATGGACGTACGTCGGAAGCGAAGAAGAGGACGGTGACAATGGATGCGTCCGCGGCGACGTGAAGGGGTCGTTGCGCTTCCTGGTGCGTCGGCCGACCGCCACGTGCAAAGTTTGTGTTCTTTCCCAACGAGGAAGAAGTCGCGAGAACTGCGTCGGACACGAAGATTCCGTCGACTTTCGAGGCAAGAACGAAACCTCGACCAACCACGAGCGTCAATTGAAATGGAAAACAACGACAACATGCCGTTGCGTGGAGCTCGAATGTCAATGCGAGGTTCGATGGATTCCTTATCATGCACGAGTTGCATCGTTCAACTTGCCTTTTGTAATACGCCCATTCCTTTATCATCTCCGTTTGCTACTCTTCGCGGTACGCTCCATGCGCAATTTCTTCCAAGACCTTACGAGGATCGACTTGGATCGATCTCTTAAAAAGAGGAACGCGCACAAGAGGTTCATGGCGCAAGACAAATCCACCCATGCGTACCAAAAGTGCATTTTTCATGGCACGCAGTCTTCCCTCCGTTTGCGCATCTTGTTGTTCGTGCGTCTGTTTCCAAGCTCTTTGTGCAAGCTCGGACCTACGATTGCAGACAACGTCCAACCACACCTCGTGACGTCGGTCCCAAGCTTCCATGGGGGTCTTTTTCCCCACCGACATCGAAAATATGGGGCATCCTTGCTGTCCACGAACGGTCTTCGGTTTCGGAGCCACGATTCCCCCCCAACGCTATCTCCAGTTGGTCCGATCCGATCGGTACCTTTCCCGTCACCGATCGCAATCTTCGCGAAGATCTCGATTCCCCGACCAACGGACCCGATCCGCTCGGCCACGAACATCCCCAACATCGCGTCTCAAATCCTTCCATCAAAGTAGCTGAGTAGCATGATAAAGTGGAAGGTTTGAGACGCAGCTTAGGATGGGTCCTGCGTGGGTCATCCGACAGCGAGTCGAGTCACGGAACGATTCGACGATGAACGTGCGCACAAACGGCGCCATGGCGACGTCCGCGAGGCGTGCGAAGGCGCCCGCGACGGTGCAGATGCGTGGGAGGAAGGCAGGTGCGTGAACGGAACGCGCAAGCACGGAAAAAAAAGCGTCGAAAGCGGAGCCCATCCGCCGACGCAGGAAGCTGGAACCTCCCAAGCCGTCCTACGTCGTGCTTTGCTGCGCTGCGTGCATGGAAGCGCGAAGCACAAACGAAATGCGCCAGAAATGAGACCTTCGTTCTTAACGAGTTGGAAATCAGGACAAATCCGAAGCGAAACGGACACGTGGCTGACGAGCATGGCGATTGGGAACGCTGCCTTTGGACAATGTGGAACAGGCCTCGGAGCTCGAAAGCAAGTGGCGGATCTTGGGACGATGGCAAGCCATGCACGAGCCAAGGGAAGAGAGGAGAGAAAGGTATATAGCAAGCGAACACGTTCGTGTAAAATTGGCGTTGGAAAGGCCAAGGCTGACGGAGCGAATCGCCCGCGGGGATGACAAACAAAGGCTGCACTTGTGGTGTCGGCAGCAGTGTCTACCAAAATCTCTAGCAAAGACCAAGGATCGTTCGACGTGGATGAGTTCACGAACAAAGATACCGCATCGGTGGGTCACGCGGATACGCGCTTAAAAAATGCAAGCGTGGACGATCGACTCCGAGTCCGTCTACCCAACCTACATAGTGACCCAGTGTGAAATACTGACCCGGCGCACCTCGTCATGCAAACCGCAGACTGTTCTTGGCATTATCTTGGGCGGTGGTGCTGGATCACGCCTCTATCCGTTGACAAAGCGCCGAGCCAAGCCTGCCGTTCCGCTTGGGGCCAACTACAGGCTGATTGACATCCCCGTGAGCAACTGCATCAATAGTAACATCAACAAAATCTACTGCTTGACGCAATTCAACTCAGCATCACTGAATAGGCATCTTTCTCAGGCGTACAACTCCAACATCGGTTCGTACAACAAGAGGGGATTTGTGGAGGTCTTGGCCGCCCAGCAGAGTCCCACCAACCCTAAATGGTTCCAGGGTACTGCCGACGCAGTGAGGCAATATCTGTGGCTTTTTGAGGAATCAGTGAAGGATGGTATAGAAGATTATATCATCCTTTCTGGCGACCATCTGTACCGAATGGACTATGAGGCATTCATTCGGAAGCATCGAGAGTCAGGAGCAGATGTAACAGTGTCGGCCGTGCCTATGGATGAGCGACGTGCCGAGGCATTTGGCCTAATGAAGATTGACGGGACAGGGAGAATCACGGATTTTGCAGAGAAACCATCAGGGGATGCCTTGAAGGCCATGGCCGTAGATACAACCGTCCTTGGTCTAGACAAGGAGCGGGCCAAAGAAATGCCGTACATTGCCTCCATGGGAATCTACGTTTTCAAGGCACAGTCCATGTTGGACTTGCTGACACAGCACTTTCCTCAAGCGAATGACTTCGGCAGCGAAATCATTCCAGGAGCAAAAGACTCTGGTATGCACGTGCAAGCCTACTTGTTTGATGGATATTGGGAGGACATTGGAACGATCGAAGCATTTTTCAATGCGAACCTGAGCTTGACAGAACAACCCAACCCTAAGTTCAGCTTTTACGATCGAGATGCGCCAATTTACACCATGTCTAGGTTCCTCCCTCCTTCCAAGCTGTTGGATTGTGAAGTTGAAGATTCTATCATCGGGGATGGCTGTTTGATCAAGCAGGCCACCATTCACCACTCAGTGATCGGCCTTCGTTCCTTGATCAACGAGGGTGCAGTTCTGGAAAATTGCTTGCTGATGGGTGCGGACTACTACGAACAACCAAATGAGTGTGAACTTCTTCCTGGTTGCCTTCCTATGGGCATTGGTCGAGGATCGATCATCAAAAACTGCATAGTGGACAAAAATGCACGCATCGGCCCCAATGTTCAAATTATCAACAAGGATGGTGTTCAAGAAGCTAACAATGAAGACAAAGGTTACATCATCAAGGATGGCATTACAGTGATCTGCAGAGATTCTATCATTCCAGAGGGGACAGTGATCTGAGTGCCCTCGGTTATCTTCCTTGTCTTCCTGCACTGTGTTGCATGCCAACAGCAGAGATGAAGCAACCACCCCGTGCCTTTGGAGTAACTCCAGCACTTTGCTTCTTTGATGTAATGCAGCGTCTTCGCTTTTGCGGAGCCTATGTTGCCGACCAACTCCCCGACCCTTCGCCTCTGTGCACTGGCACACTTCGATGGCATGAGAACGTTGACGTGCCCCCCTATTTTATGGGTGCGATTTTTGGGTTGCTCATATTGAGCTTGCAGGAGGGAAGAAAACAAAATCATTATTACAGAATTTCAATGCATATACACACGCTTTCTACGATCTACAGACAGGTGGCCATATGTTTACATGTAGTCTTTTGGAAGAATGAACCATAAGGGATGGCATGTCATAAACGGAACAAAAGGCTAAATATACCGTGAAAGTTGCGACTGCATCCTAGGGTGAGTAATGTTCACCACCCAATGGAAAGTTTGCCTTCGGCAAGGGCTCAAGATGCAGCTGATTACTCTTCGCCAAAACCTTTGAAATAGACGCGACCACCGACTGTAGTGACCTGTCAAAGACATCCACTCTAGGCCACTCCATTCCAAAAAGAGCTACTTGTTGAGTGACACTTCCAAGCAAAGTTGCAAAAGTCATTTTTCTGGACTTCACTACGTGACCAATGGCCCTTGTGTAGTGGTCAGGATTGTGATGCAACGAAATAGATCCTTCGGGGCCATAAGCGCCTGCATCTGCCAGAGTTTGAAGTGGATGTGGATTATTCAGCAGGGCAAAGTGAGCCTCCTCGACATTTAATGGCATCCCGTACCATCTTCCATCTTCGCTTCGCTGCAGGCCCGGAGTTCCAATCCCTGCAGCCATCCAAGACTGAGTGGTGGCCGGTTTCAGACGGTATAGACCAGGGCCAGCAGGTAGGAGGGAATGGTCTGACCAACGGCGGCCTTCCATAGGCTGCAGAACAATCGTTTCTCCAATTGGCTTGTAGAGTACTTGCTTCTCTGCGCGCAGACAGCTATGGTCTCGAAAGCTTTGGTTGACGTTCTGGAGCAGCTGAGCAACTAGAGCGTAGTCGCAGGAGAACGCCCGAGGTACAATATCCCTATGCATCATAATGTTCTGTACTGCGCTTTGATTGGAACCCAATCGTTCGAGCAGGGAGGTTTCTCCAGATTCCATGGAGCAATTTGAGCCCTTGTCGTTCTCCAAACTGCCACATCCACAAAGGCCATCACAAAAAATTGCAGCAGATCCAAACGTGACAACTGGCAAGAAGCGATTGGGCGCAACGTCCCCCCTAAGCACCATCATTAGCATGAGGAGCATTGCAATGCTTCCACCCAGACTATGCCCTGTCAGTTGGATCTTACATCTGCTATTACTTTGCAAAAAACTCTTTGCGATAGGCATGATCCTACTGTAAAGTACTAGGGCAGCCTCATAGGTACCGCGGTGTACTCTGATGCCGAGCTCCGAATCCTCGAACGGGACCGGGTCAAAGCTCAGATTAGACCTCCAAGATGCAAGACTGTCTGAACCTTGTATGACAAGATACCTTACTCTTTCATCCTCAGAGTCGCAAACGAACCATTCCACAGGACAAGGTGGCAGCATGTTTTTTTCCTTCTCTTTCTTCTCTTTCTTTCCTTCTCTCGAAAAGTAGGACTGGCTCACGGCACCCATGACAGTTGAAATGGTGGCAGCAGCAGCACTTCCCCCTGCGATAGCGGCGGATGCAAGTGGAGCAGCAAGATTCGTCCATGTGCCCGTTCTCCCTGTGCTAAGCTTTTGAGTCGGAGCATCTTTTCTTCCTTTATCTGTCTGTGTTTCTTCGCTGCCGTGCACATCGGCGGCTCTCAGGTCCTTTCCCACGGCCTCTTCCTCCAGCCGCAGGACAGTTTTCTTGTCCTGCTCGGCCATTGGGCTGTCCAACACCCGCGGATATTCACATGCAAGCGACGACGTGACGAGTTCCAGCCTGTGTCTCTTTCGGAGGGAAGCAGGTGTCAGGGTCCGCAAGAAGTAGGTCCTGGCACAGAGAGAGGAGAGCACACGCAACCGTTTGGCTTCTTCGGTCGCAACAGGTGCCAGGAACGCGTCGATGGAAAGCGGCAGGTCCCTTCCTTCTTCGACGATCTCTTCCATCGTCTCCCACTGGACCGTGGCATCTTTTTCGGACGTGTTCGTGCTCATGCTGGTGCTCGTGCTGGTCGCCACGTCCAGGCTCCGTTCCACCCGCGTTCGACCTCCTGCTTTCCTGCTTGCCATCCCGTGCGCCTTGCGGATCCACCAGGTGCCTTTCGGTGCGTTCGCAGCTCGCCATGTCCCGTTCGGATGCGCCATGCATGCGACGCACGTGTGGATGCGATCGCGAATTGTGGTCGACGAATGGAACTCACACCGACGAAACCCATCGATGGTAGAAGCCAACCAGAAGCCACGTCGGACCGATCCTCTGCGAGATAAGGTCCAAAGCGGAACCTCTATGCCGGTTTGGGTGCAAGGTAAGGAGGGAAAAGGGAGCGTGTACCGACGAGGAAGGTGGGAGGGGGGTCGAGACCTCGTCGAAAAGGAGATTCCTCGGTTTGGAAAGGAAGCAGGTTTGGGTTTGAAAGGGAAACCGTGCGGTTTGCAAAGGGAAACGAGGAAAGGACCGTTGCGGACCGACGATTCGGGATCCAGGTGGGCTGGACCCGCCTATTCGTGGGTCTTCGATTTCTCGATCGAGAAGGGTTTTTGATCGAGGAACGGATCCCACCCGCGAGTCCTGCTGACGTCAGACACGTGCGACCGTTCGAACGCCTCGGAGACCCCGCGGGCCGTACCCGACGTCCGACGTGGCAGGAATCCGGGGCGAAGGGGAACCATCGAGGCCACGTGACGCACCCAGGACCGTCCGTGCTGCCCCCATGTGCTACGGACCCGCCCCGGGGACGTCCCTCCGCCGTCCGTCGGTGCCAGCTCAGCCGAAAGACGCGGGTACGGTTTCTCCCGGTGGCGAGGGAAGCCTCCTCGATGGCGGGAAATCCATCCGACGGCGCAGGCGAAACGCCACGTGGTTCACGTGCGCCTCCTTCCTCCCTCGCACGTGCACGTGCACGTCGCATCGTCCTGCACGTGCGTCGTGACGACGTGCGCAAGGTTCGAGCGCAGGCATGGCCAGCTCACATCCCACGTCTTTCGTGCCGTCGTGCAACGCATCGCCACGACGTGGGACACGTGCTTAAGCGAGAGGCGCACGCCTCGCTCCACCTGCGTCGTGTTTCGTTGCTGTTCGTCGTCGCAGCGGTGCCTCGGACGCGTCGCACGTGTCCCACGCGCGCTTCGCACCGTCGTTTCTTGCCATCTCCTGCTTCGTCGACGTCTGTTCTTCCCTGTTCGTCGCATCCACGTGTGCGTCGTGTCGATCCGCTTTGGCACCTACGTCCACGTCGACGTGCGTGTTCGATCTGGTTCCCATCCAAACACGTCGAGACGAAACGAATCGGTGGCTTCGACGGCGCATGACGACGAGCATGGAAGCGGAACGTGGACGAACGAGCGGGTCTGCGGCGCACGCGACGTGGATGGAAGGCGATGGCGACGACGAAGAGGACGAGGTGCCGGCCGAAGAAGCCAGGATCGAGCTGGAAGCGTACGAAAGGAAGTACGCGGACGAGCGTTCGTGGGAACGCGTGGACGTGGCCGTCCGCGAACACGTGTTGGACGAACAGCGCAGGCGCCGTCAAAGCCGACGTGCGCCAGAAGGGATCCGTCGTGGACTCATCCGACACCTGGTGCTCGTGGTGGACTGCTCGGACGCAAGCTTGCAAGGCGACGTGTGCTTCCGACCCACGCGCTTGTCCGTCCTCGTGGCGTCCGCCGAGCAGTACGTGCGCGAATTCTTCGACTTGAACCCGCTCAGCAGCATGGCGGTGGTCTGCATGCGCGACGGCGTCGCCGAAGCCGCCACGGAGATGACCAGCAGCCCAGAAACGCACCTGGAAGCGTTGCGTGCAGCGGCCAAGCGGAACGGCGGCGCTGCGTCGGTGCAAAACGCACTGCTCGTGGCGCAACGTGCGTTGGCTGGCGCACCGCCCTATGCCAAGCGTGAAGCCGTGCTGCTGCTGGCCGCCATCACCAGCAGCGATCCAGGAGACATCAAAGCCACCGTCGAACAGGTGAAACGAGAACGCATCGCCTGCTCGGTGGTGGGAGCGGCTGCAGAAGTGTACTTGTTCAAGACGCTGGCCAAAGACACCGGGGGGACCTACTACGTGGCCAAGGATGAAACGCACTTTCAACAGCTGGTCATGGCCCACGCCACGCCACCCCCGTCTGCGCCCGACGAAGTGGCCTGCTTGGTGCGCATGGCCTTCCCACGCAGAAACGCGCCAGACTCCTTGGGCCTGTTCGGAAGGGATGCCGTCCAACGCAGGACCGGACTCAAGAAAGGCGGATACACCTGCCCACAATGCAAAGCAAGGGTCAAAGAACTCCCAGCAAAGTGCTCCGTGTGCGAAATGACCCTCATCTCCGCGCCTGACCTTGCGAGGTCGTACCACCACTTGTTCCCGGTGCGAGCGTTCGAAGAAATCGACGAACCCATGGACGAGAGGTGTTTTGGATGCACCAAAGAATTTCGCGCGGAGGAAAACGGAGGACTTGTGCTGCTCTGTGGTGGATGCAAGAACAGCTTTTGCTTTGAATGCGACGTGCAAATCCACGAGTCTATGTTTGTATGTCCGGGGTGCGAACAGGGAGATTGACTCGAGGCAAAGAGCAGAATCAGGAGCAAAGCTCTGCTGGCCTCATCAATACTGGAGAGCTGCTTTGAAACCTCATTTTGAAATCGTCGCGAGGGATGGCGACTTGGTGCAGGGACGAAATCCAAATGCAATCGGCTGCTTCAGAAACAAAGGGAACTAATTGTTACATGCGGACCCTTAACTTCACACGGGTGAATAAAAGCGACAACTCACCAGATGGATTTTACCATCTCCTTCCACGTGGACGGCAAAAGGATGGATGCGGGTGGGGGGGGAGGCGTGGGTGGCTTGCAGACGTAAGCGCATTTCTTGGTCACGATTTTCCACACCGGAATCTTCAGGTGACACCACGCAGCAACCACTGCCTCTGCAGGATGATCTTTGGCAAACTCACAGAAATCGTGGAACTTTGGCTCATCCTCATGCTTGAAGCAAAACTTTTCGATCTTCCTGTATGTAACATTGTACATGTGTTCCAGCCCGTGTTCCAGGCACGCTTTGCATTCTGGAGTAGGAGGGGCAGGGCAACCGGCTTCCTCCAAGGCAGGTTCGTTTTCCTTCACGCATCCCTTGAAGCAACGCAGTGGGGAGGTGGGATCCCCACTGCAGTACCCACAGAGCTCTTTCACCTTCTCCGCGCAGGAAGGAGGCAGGAAGGGCCCTTTCTTCATGTGCTCCTGAGGATGTTCTTGGTGCCCCGTGACGAGCAACTCCGATTGCAGGGTCGTGGGAAAATCACCTGCGCACACTTCCGGTCCAAAAGGTCCCTCGGGAGCGAACAGATCTGGTTGCAATAGACTATCTCCTTGTTTGTGCATGCAATGCCTTCCTCCTTGCAAGAGCCCACCGGAAAGATCGGACATGGAGGCCATGCATCCCGCTTCCACGAACTCCGGTTTGTGCTGCACCACGCACATCCTGTAGCACGCAAAGTTCGGAATGGACTCGCCAAGATTTGCACAGTCGGAGCACACCTTTTCCACGAGTGCAAGGCACTTTTTGAAGTCGAAAGGCGGCTTTTGGCTCTCCACGCTTGGGTACGGGATCTCGTCCACGAGCTCGGTTTCGTCCAGGTTCAGTTCCGGCACGTCGAAGAACGTCCCACGAGCGTAGTTCGTCGTCTGTGCGTTCTTCACCACAGCATCGTTTCCAGGTGCGAAGCGCACGCCAGAAGCGGATGCGAAGAGGCACAAGACGGCGACGAAAGAGGCGGTCGCGGACGTCATGCTCGTGTCGGCGTCGTCACGTGCAGTATGCTCGTCTTTTTCGAACCCGGAACCTTCCCTTTCAAGCCATTCCAATCGAACCCGAAGAGGTTCCTTTGGACCGGTCCGATTGAACCGGACCTAGATGGGAGATGACCCGTGGCTGCGTGGCCAGGTTTAGGCACGAGTTAAGTGAACGAGACGGTCTCGCAGCCAACCTCCAGTCACGTGACCTGGCAGCTGGGGTGGAGAGGACCCGGAGATGCGTGCCACGTGGCACGTGAGGAAGGGATGGGGTCACGTGACTATGGGCGATGGATGCGCGTGCCAGCAGGACGACGAGGTGGAGGTGCGTGGGACGCTGCGAACGGGCGTGCAGGAAGAGGACAAGA
Source organism: Picocystis salinarum (assembly GCA_038048775.1). Taxonomy (NCBI): domain Eukaryota; kingdom Viridiplantae; phylum Chlorophyta; class Picocystophyceae; order Picocystales; family Picocystaceae; genus Picocystis; species Picocystis salinarum. The sequence goes on along the minus strand of JBBULP010000541.1, from coordinate 14,555 downwards.
CGACGTCCGCGGCTGGAAGCGCAAGCGAAGGTGGTCCAACCTGCTTGTGGCTCCCATGCGATGCAGTGGACGATGCGCTGGATCCAAGCTTGGAGACGTGCAGTTGTACCGTTGGTCCTCACCGAAGAAGACCCTGTCCAACCCAATGTCTCCTCGTTCGGACGGTACCAAGCACGTCCGTCGGACATCTCGCAGCACGTTGGCAGATCCACCTTCTCGTGTCGCTTTGCATCCGTCGGACGTCACGTGCACCCGTCCGAGCGCCATGGCGGATGCGACACCTTCGACGCCTCCCAGAGAAGAAACTCACCTCATCGAAAGACCTGGCAGGTGGTCGTAGACACCCGGACGAGCACGACCACGTGTCTGTTCGTCCCGTCCGAGAAGACTCGAAGAAAACCGCATCCGGACCGTTGGGATTGGTCCGACGCCGATCACGTGGGTGCCAGCTCGGACCGAGCCGTGCCGGTGGGGCGGAGGAGAGGAGCCACGTGGACGTCCTTCGCGGGGGGATCCTGACACGCTCGACGTACGTCCGTACGCCTTCCAGGCGAACGACACGAGGCAGGCGACGTGCACGTGATGGCGTCCGACGTGGCGACCCGTGCCGTGTTCGGTGCGATGTCCGTAGTGGGACGCTTCATGCGCAAGAACAAACCCGTGGTGGTGCTGGAACCGAATCGAGATGGACCTGAGCGAAAGGAAGCGCTGTTTGTGATGATGCCAGGTGCATTCAAAGATCCAAGCCTGTATCGACCGCTGGCCGAAGCAGTGCAAAAAGAGTGTGAAGAAAGGAACGTTGCATTGTACGTGACCCTGTCTGCACTCCCGTTTGGATTGGGAACGGAAGGAGATGCCCAGAGCGAATATCAAGCCGCCGTAGAACATGTCAAAACGCTGGGATTCGATCCAGAGGAAAACCAGCTGGGATTCTCCGAAAAAGTGTACGTCGGCGGACACAGCTGGGGTGGTGCCATCAGCCGGAAGGTGGGCTTCAGCCGCGCACAAGGCATTGTGCTCATGGGAGCTTCCTGCAAGGTAATGTCCAACCCAACGGGTGATACAGTGCCAGAAACCATCGCGGAATGGCACAAGCCAGTGCTGGTTGTGGCGGCAGAACTCGATGGACAATCCAGGATACCCTACGCTGCACTTGATTGGCAGGATGCCCAAGAGGCAAGTGCCTCTGCCAACGAACCAGATTTGCTCAGCGCTTCCTACAAGTGTGTGGCAGTGGTCGAGGACATGAATCATGCACAATTCTGCGATGGGATTCCCAATATTCCACGAGGAGACATCGGTGTAGCGGTGCAACAGACTGAGACTGTCCAACGCGCTGTGGCTCGTATCATTGCTGACTTTATTGTTGCGGACCAGCTGAAGGATCCTGCCTGCATCCAGCGCCTGGCGGGGTACAACTCTCACACAGGGAAACTTGTTGAAACCTACCTGAATGCATTCAAAGAAGCAGTGAACAAGGAAATGGCGGTGGCCGTGCAACTTCATGTTGCAAGACAGAGGATTGGGAAAGAGCAAGTCTCCGCTTACATGCACAAAGACCAGACGGCCTTCGTCTTTTCCAAACCGGAACTGCTCCAAGTTGGCAGCGAAGTGCATTGTCGTGTCCAGTATTTCGTCGAACCCGATTCAACCCATAGAGGGGGAAGGAGGAACAGCCGCAATCGATGTTCTCCTACTTTGTGGGTTAAAAGCAAGAGTGCAGAGGCCATTGCTGCTGTGTCCGGAGCCGAGGCCGAAAACCTCGATCGCGGTGAACGTGCTGCAGAATTCAACGAAGCCACCTACAAACAAGCGCTGGGGATGGTATCAGATAGGGCCCGCGAACGATTTGAAGAGTTTGGGCGACCGCTCCGTTTTGTTCCTGACTACATGGCCACTTCCGGTCAGGACTGGGTGAAGACGCCGGTCAAGTACCGTGTGGGCAACGATGGTGCTTTAGAAGTTTGCTGCCCCTACCTGCACACGGACCTGGGAATGATCAAACGCTATGCAGGGATGCATTACGTCAAGGTCTTGAGTGTATCCCTGCTGATTGAGTACATATTGGTTGATGCCTTTTGTGCGGCAGAAGGCTTAGGATATGTCACCAAAGCGGAAGAGTCATAGATGCCACCCATGCTTGCTTGGTTGCAGACTTCCGGAACATCCTCTGCCAGGAGGAATCAGTCATGCAACGCAGGGAGGGATGGTTTTTTCCGAGAGCTATCAGGTTGCTCTTGCGTTCGCTTGGTACCGGAAACCTTTGCATCGCTTCTGAGAGGCTTCATCGCCGAATGGACGTCCTCTTTGAAGGACCAGGCAATTCCCCAACGATGCGTTTTTCCCTGGACAAATTCTGTTGTCCGCAGGCCAGGCACGTTCAATGCATGCAACAATTTCCTGACGGATTTAAGGGTCTTTTTCTTTCCCACCATGGTCGTGAACCAGTGAACGCTTGTTTTCAAATCCAGGCTCTCCATCACCATGGTTTTGACGAACTTCTCCTCCCCCCCAAGACAGACCATTTCCTGCATGGTGCCCCCAAAATCCGTCTTTGGATTCAGTCCTGCCTCATCGCCCGTGGCAAAAAAAGGTGGGTTGCACATCGTGAAACTTGCTTCCTCTCCGGGAAGCAGTGCAGATCGAAGAACCGATTCTCCTTGTACATAGTGGATGGACTTGCGTGCATCTCTCACTTCGATGAGGGGCTTCAAATGCGGATTTTGATCCACGATGCTACTAGCCGCTTTCAACGCACCGTCATCTACATCCACTGCCACAAAGGACCATCCATGGATGCTTGCTCCCAACAATGCATAGACACAATTGGCACCGCAGCCCACATCTATCCCCACCACGGGTTGCTTTGTGTGTCCCATTTCCCAAATTCCAGCCAGCTGCAGCAAGTCTTCGATCCAATGCACGTAATTGGTCCGGTTGGGCAAACTTGGACACAGGTATCCTTCCGAAAGGTTCCATTGGACGCCGAAATCGTCGAGGAAGAGCGCCTTGGCGAGTGCGACGGTGGCTTCGTAGCTGTTCCAATCGAACTTCTTCCGATCGGAACCCGGTCGCACGGGCTTCCAATGCGCTTCGAGCGCAGGATGACGTGCCATCATTCCTTCCCAATCCATCGGTCTATCGCGGTACACGTTCCTCGGATGCATGTGGCGATGGCGACGCGTCCATGCACGTCCGTCGGCACGTCGATCAACCTCCGCCACGTGCGCGATGCATTTTCTCGATGAAAACGCTCTCCTGATCCGGAAACTGTTTCCCTTTCGCAGGAAATCGTTCGACCCGATTCAAAGGAACGAGCTCCTTTCAAAGGTCTCCTTTCGAAACCCGGTTTCGATGCAGGAACTCGTGTCCAACAACCATCCCTTACGAAAGATCCATCTAAAGGAGGTGCCTCCTTTGTCCCCTTTCCCTTTCAAAACCTCTTTTTTGACCGGAAACGTGGTCCCTTTCCGATCCGTCCTTTGAAAGGAACGCGACGTCGGGTTGAAAGGGGAATGCGAGTCCCTTTCGTCTTCCCATTGAAACGCCATGACGATGGAATGCGCGCCTGTCGCACCGCGCGCGAAACGTCCTCCCTCTTTCGTGCTCGTGCTCGCCTTCCTGGCGTCCATTCCCGTGCTCACACGCGTGCACGACGCGACGAGGAAGAGATGGTGGCGCGCGGAAGACCTCCCGAACCCGTCCGAAGCGACGAGTGCCGTCGTGGAAGACGAAGTTGAAGACGAAGACGTGGCGAAGCACCAAGAGGAACATGTGGAGGAGCACGTCGAAAAGGAAGGAAAGACGGTGTCGTGGACGTCCCGTGTCGCGCCTGGAAAAGCGAGGAAACATCTGCTTCAAGTGGGACACGCGGCGGTGGCTCTCGTGGCCACCTTCCTCACCGCCGTCTTCGTCCTCTTCTCGCTTGCGCAGCTGTCCACGCACCACGTGGTCGTTGCAAATTGACGAGAAGCTGCGAGAATCGCACCAATACGATCGCTTGTCTTGAAACATCCACGCGACGTCCGACAAACTGCTCTCGCTTGGATGAAAGAAGACGATGGTCCCAAGCGCCTTGCCAGGAAGATTCGGCGAGTCGCGCGTACTTGCAGATTCTCATGCATCTTCCCAAGCGCAATCTACTGCACTTCACGATGATAAAGAGGAGTAGGATGAAAGGAGATGCTTCCTGCAACGGAAGAAGCGGCGAGCCAGTGCAATGGACTCGGAATCCATTGTAGACATGAGAAACGAGGTTGCTACAGCAGGCATCAAGACGGTCGATCTGCGCTGCTGGTTTGCATTGGAGAAGACAGTTCAAGAACGCACAGTGATTGGCACGAGATGGGGTGGATTAGGGGGAGAAAAGGATTGCGCGGAAGTTTGAGTTGCATTGCTCTTTCATGCTGATTCGAATTGATTTGGACAAATGGTTTGCACTAGAACATGGTTTCGTCTTCAATGGTCCACCCCTCCGAGGTAGGACGAATCACTCCATTGGCTGGGGCAACGGTCCATTTGGCGGAGGAATTGGACCAGACCAGACCACTGCATTTGAATGCCATTCCTCGTAGGACGGTCCTGTGCCTGTCTGGTTCTGCATTGTACGACGCCCCCATTCCCTGGATCCTGGCGTGGACGGCGTGCAATCCACCTTCCCATCTGGACCCGCACAATTGCAAGGAAGACCTCTCCAACCACGTCGTGTCGTTCTTCTCTTCCTCTCCTCTTCACCACAGCCAAGACGGGCTGCACCCACCCTTCTCCTTCCCCAGCAAGAAAGAAAAAAAAACGAAAAAGACGAACAAAATGCATTTTTTCGTTTCTTTTCGGTTCGTTCGATCTCGGCAGTGTGTTTTTTTCGATTTCCATCGTCGATCGCATCGCGTGCGCATCGTCGTCTTCCACGTGTTGTGGAGCGCGGTTTGGAACGCATACGTGCTTCTGGTGCCAAGCGAAGCACCTTGGACGATGGACAGCAACGAAGACGCACGGGAACCGCTGCTGGTGTGGGCGCAGACGGTGCGTGGACGCGAAGGACGTCGCACGTGGTGACGAAGGACGTGGACTGACGTGCGACGAAACACATGCAGCGATTCGACGTGCGAAGGAGCGGACAGGAACAAGACAAAGACAAGCTGGTGGAAGACCTGCGACAACGACGTACGTGTGCGAGGAGGTGGAGCGAAGAGACGAACCACCGAGCGACGACGTCGCGATCGCGGAGGAAAAGATGGCTGACCGCACGGCGTGGTGGACGGGACACGACGGAACAGGTATGGTGCAGATGTACGTGGACGTGTGCGAAGAGTTCGGCCGAGAAGCCAAGGCCGACGTGATGGAAGAAATGGAACGAAAGAACCAAGAAGAACTGGAAGGGTTGCAAGCCAACGTCAAAGATGCAGAAGAATCGCTCGGTGAAAGCGACGTGCGCGAAGGATTGCTGGCCATCGCCAGGTTCTACAAACGGGTGGGAGATCGAGAAAAAGCCAAAGAAGCCTACGAAAAAACCGCGGAGAAAACCGTGGCCACCGGGCAAAAGATGGATCTTGCCTTCGAAAGGCTGCAGTTGGCTCTCTTCGCCGAAGACTGGAAAGAAGTGCAGGAAGAACTCCACAGAGCCAAGGTCCTCTTCGAGCAAGGTGGAGACTGGGAAAGGAAAAACAGACTCAAGGTGTACGAAGCCCTGTACCTGATGGCTACACGTGACTTCGATGGAGCTGCCAAGCTCTTCTTGGATTCCATCGCCACCTTCACCTGCACCGAGCTGTTCAACTACCAGACCTTTGTCTTTTACACCACCGTGGTGTCGGCTGTCGCCCTGGAGAGGCCAAGGCTGAAAAAAGAAGTCATCGATTCGCCAGAAGTGCTCTCTGTCATTGGAGACATCCCCCATTTGGCCGATTTTGTCAACGCCCTTCACGACTGTCGGTATGACAGCTTCATGGAAGCGTTCATACCGGTGGCAGACATGGTGCGTGCGGATCGATACCTAAATCCTCACCTGCGATACTTCATGAGGGAAGTGAGGCTTGTGGCGTACACCCAGTTCCTCTCCTCCTACAAGAGTGTGACCCTGGCGTCCATGGCATCCCACTTTGGCATGAGTGTGGAATTCTTAGACCAGGAGATCTCCAACTTTGTGGCCACTGGACGCTTGAACTGCAAGATCGATAAAGTGGCCGGCGTGATTGAGACAAACCGTCCAGATGCAAAGAACGGCATGTACCGGGATGTGATCAAGCAGGGAGACCATCTACTGAACCAAATTCAAAAGCTGTCCCGTATCAGTGACATTGAATAAAGCAAGATATATTTGCCTGGCCTTTTGTCCAAGCGCTCTTCAGAACCGTCTCCAGTTTCTTCTCTTTTGTTCCTGCACCTCGCTTGTCAAAAACTACGAAGTAGGATTGGGTCACTTCACCTGCACCCAGTGACTCTTTTTCTGCATCAAGTCGAGGTAGCTGCAGAGATTGATCACAGCATGTCTTGTTCGGACGGTTGTGCGGGTTGGATGCGCAATATGTAATCCTTGCAAATGCCGCTGTACTAGCTTGTGTTCCTTCCCGTCAGAATCCAAAGTTTGTTGACGCTTATGGAATGTTCATGTGAATCCCACATTCCACGATTCACAACATGAATTGTTGGCCAGCAATTCATCCTTTTATCAGTGCTTGCATGTGTTCATTTGTGGGTCCATCCATCTGTCGCAACGCTGTATTGTATCCCTTACTTGTTGGCCCTTCCACTCAAGTGCACCCTTTTGCACGGAACACTCGTGCGTGGAAAGTAAGGTTTAGTTCAACGAGATGCACATCCATCGTTTCCGAAATGAAGGACAAACGCGTTGAAGTAAATTACAATTGTTGAACGAAGATGAGTTGGAACGCGAACTCAAAGCGATGAGTGAGTGGCATCAGGTGGAAAAGGCCGAAGATTCAAAGGTGCATGTGCACCTTAAAGAACCTCTCTCTTTGCCTTCCAATGGGGACAATCAATTTCATGGTCAAGATGGGCGAAAAGCGGACCATGCATTTCGAGACCATATGGTCTCTTCATATATTAGGACCGTATTTTCGGCTTCCACCCTGTTATCCCAATCGCCATGTCACAAGGAACAAAGCAAGGTTGATGACCAACCCATCAACGGATTTCGCTACACAATTGTCGGTAAATCTAAGTGGATCGTGGTTTCACGATCCGTGAGGAACACGTGCATGCCACTTTCAAGGGTCTTGCGATTGTCGTGGACATTGACAAAGAAGTTGGCTCTAATGGAACTCAACTTAGCATCCTACGCAAAGAGGCGTCAAACGAAATAGATGTGGAGGTCACTATTCCTACTCACTATTGTAGTCTACCTTTCGGGCGAACATGCAGTTCCGCATTTTGAGCTACCAACGATCTGGTTCAAGGAAAAATCATAGCACAACAGATATTGATTGGTTTCGAACCAAATGCACAATTGGGAGGTCAAACATGGAGCAATTAAAGATAAAGGTATGGATATCAGCTCAGTAAAAAGTAGTAGTATAAATCCTTGAATTAATTGTGTGCAATCCGGGTAGAATTGCAAGTGAATCATTTTGCATGTGGAAGGAAGGTGCATCACCAATAGAACGGGCTTCATGGATGTGTGCAACGCCCAACTTGTAACTAGGCCAATGAGAAAACTTGTTCAAATACAATATGAGTTACTACGCAAGGAGCACGGATGCTTGAGGCTTCTCAAATTCGAGTAGAAATCACTCGTAGTGTTTGGACTCTCAACTCTTGGAACGCTCAAGGTCTTCCCAATGGCCATGAGAAGCTAGGGAAAGGGCCGAGACCAACTAAAACCGGTATAAAGGGTGTTGAAGACACACGCAGTAGGTGCGCAACTTGATGGAAGACACTGACACATCAACAAAGGCCGTTGTTTCAAATTTAAAAAAAATCATTCTGGTTCTAAGCGAATGCGGCCATGATGGCTTTGGTACACTACTAGGGTGACCGGAAGTGATTGCAAGGCACCTAAGCCACCTTTAGAAGAGCAACATCCCTGCAGCTTCAGCGAAAGTGGAGTTGTCTGTCTAAGAAACGGAAAAGTCTTTTTCTGCACATGATGTCTGCGGTCAATGAGTTGGGTGTGCCTAGAGAGAGCTCAAGGGCACATGTTGGCTGAAGGCTAGGTACAGTCTACGATAGCCAGCCGATTCGATGGTAAGACAAAGACATTACCACCCTACTTTGTCTTCTATTCTTTGGCACCTCACGTGCTCGCCGCAAATCCTGAACCTTGAGACCCAGCTTTACCTTCCCGCTTGGTGGCATACTTTTCTGCTTCCTGCAGAGAATCCAGGAGAAGCTTTGGAGCGCACGTGGCTGTCCCCCCGTTCTCCTCGCAGTCCATGCAGTAGCACAACATGATGGTATCAATGGCCATCTCCACTACTGCCATGAAAATGCTGGCGATTGCAAATGCGGCTAGAATCACTGCAACAACGGGGAGAAGCGGGCTGGAAATCTGATTGCTGCCTTGAGTGTACGAACTATTTTGCAGAATCAAGAATGCAACAAAGCCTGAAAAAGCTGCAATGGCTACTTTGCCAATCAAAAGAAAGGTGTCACCAATGATATTCACTGCTGCGACTCGGAGCACATTGCTCACAATAATCCTCAATGCTTGCAATGCTGCTCTAATATAACTAGCACCATCCACTGCGATAACAATATACGTGTTCCGGTTGGTAAATTCCACAAACTTCTGCAACAACCACAAACAACAGTCCACGCAACAAATCAACCATTGAGCTAAAGGGTTAGATGTCTTCCAAGCCTTCAATCTCTGCTCCATGTACCTCAACAGCATACGGACAAAGACAACCAGTGCAACGATTAAAGACCCCAATGCCAAACTTCCAGCATGATAGGTTAGTGACCTTTTAAAGCCTGTTCGAATGGGACCTTTTGGCTGCCTATCTCTTTCACCTCCTGCCCAGTAAAACGTGGCCACCGTGCTGGCAATCACAAAAATAGATAAAGCAATGATGAACTGGGAAGTCCACAGAAAACCAAAGAAATAGTAGATGATAAGATACACAAGCCCCTTGTCAAAGACATAAGTGTACCCACATTGACATTGCTCGTCGTCTGCGCAGTTGGGATTGCTGGCGTACTGTTCGATGATGATACAGTTCCCTCCATTGTCTGGAAGTTTTTCCTGTTCAACTTCCCCAGAGCTTACCAAATATATCCCAAATGCAAGCCAGAAAGCCGCTAGCACTATGAACATGAAGAACGGGACCAAAGGCCAGCCAAGCAAGAGGGGGTGCTGATTTATAGATTGAGTTGCGACCTTGATCACACTCACTGCAATCCGCACTCGTCTTATCATCAGCAGCGTCAAAATCAAGAAAAGAACGGTGAAAACCGCAGCCACAATGCCAAAACCCAACAGCACACTCTCATTTGTTCCTGTTGCATTGAGATCGCCAGGTAGCAGGCTTGTGTCAGATCCCGAGTAGATAGGGCTGGCTCCGATATAGCCAGCCTTCACAAAGAAGAACAGAGTGATGCCAATGTTGAAGGCATTCACAGCTATGAGGATCAACCAAGAAAAGAAGCCAATGCTATACCTCATGATTATTATCCAAAGGATAGACAGGATCAAGGGTATGACCACTCCAGCAACTAGCAGAACTGGCCACGCGATCCAAATGTCCGATAAATACCTCGTAAATGTCAGGAATCCGTTTGTGATGCCATCATATACCAGCCTTGAGACAGAATCAGACAGTGCAGCACAACCGTCATCAGGATTACAAAACTCTGCATGACCACGAGATGTTGCGTTGTCGTTGAACTCTTTGATAAGTTCTACGTTAGGACTTCCGAAAGGCTGGCAGGTGTAGAATTGGTCAGTATTCTTGAAAAAAAGTGGGTAGCACGGTCCCCTAAGTGCAAACGATGAATTCTTTTGGTCTTCGGTGAGTAGATCAAAATAATCATAGTTTCTGTCTGCCCATTCCTGCAATGTCAGATTGGAAAAATCAAACCCAGTGCTGTTAATACCACCGTACTGATCCGGGTAGTTACAGATCCATGGCTGTTCATCCCATGAGCTTGCAGTCATGTTCACAGATGGGCACTCTTGTAGGCAGATGCTTTTTCCATCTCCAAGAATATCAAGAAGACTTGCTGTACCCCTTTCGTCGAGGATGTCTGCAAGTTGCTTTGGATTCACCCAGTATCGATACTTGAAATTCGAAAGGTCCAGTTCGCTGTTTGTACCGCAGAAGTTGCCACGATAATCCAGACCGTAGAGCAGTGCTCTTGGTTCTCCCCTGGTCACTCCTATAATGCCGATGACTACCATTCCGCACCAGAAGGCAATGAACAGAATCAACCAGAAGATGTCCCGGTATTTGCGGTCCTCCGTCATTCGATGTCCCTTCGAAGGACCAGACACCTCGGATCCTTCTGGTTCCTGCATGTCGACAGTGTGATCTTTGGGTGGATCAAGATCTGGTACGTCCGTCATGTTTCCTCGTGTGTGGGATTTGCTCGACCGTCACCCGAGAATGTGTTCGGCGAGTTGACCTTCCTCTTTTTCGGCCGCTTTCCCGTCCTTCTTCCTGTTTCCTCGTCTGTGTCGTGTCGCTCCGGTGGTGGCAGGATGTCTTCTTCACCCGTAGCACGTGCGACCCTGCTGCAACCAATCTTGTGCAAATGTGGCGGGTCCTCTTCGAACTTCCCCACGAGCGACCCTGGTGACCGGACAACCTGGATCCGTTGTGAACGTGGAACGAAAGGGTCAAGGAGGACAGGCACGTCTCCTTCGATCCGACCCTAGGAGACACGGCACAGACCGACGACTCTGCTGGTCAACCCCACCCGTGCCTCGGTGGGAAGACCCCATCCATCGAGAGTGCGATCCGATCGGATACGTGTCGGGTCCGATCCGGTAGGAGATACGCCGGTGGATAGAGGTACGAACGACCCAGACCATGCGGCTTGGGAAACGAGAACGAGCCAAGGAACGGTGAAAGGTTCGAACATGCGTTCACGAGTCAACGACGCGACCGGTTCTCCAAATTGCCGCCAAACGTACGACACGCACGTGCGTGCCGAAAAGTGCCACCCAATGTAAACATCTCACAAATTGCTATGGAAGTGTTTGCGGAAAATCATGCAAAATTTGAATCGTTTGCGCTCTCCGATTTTGTGCGTCACATTCATGCAACCATCTTGCATGCGAGTATGGAAACAAGAGATTCTCTAGGAGAAGCGGGTCAAGAGCAATTCATCACGATTGAGTCGTTATGTACCGTTGTACCGTTACAGAAGTTGGCATCCTTTTTCTTTGCAACCTCCTTTTCTCATTCAACATTCAAGCACATCCACGAGGCCTTTGCTAGAAAAGGGGGAAAGGACTATACCATCGTGCCACATGTTTGCTCTCTGCCACTCCTACCATTCCGACAAAGTATCGTGATAGTTGTCTGCATGAAATGACAATTCTAAAGCCAATGAGCTTGCAAAATGGTAGAAGACTCACGAAACATTCTTTCAACTCGGACTAACTCCTAGTGTTGAGATTTACCAATGTGTGCAAAGCTATTGGAAAGTGAACAATCAAATCAGCGAATTGAGTGATTCCTTGCAATGCAATTATGAAAACCAAACTTGTGGTATCAATCACATGGCTCGAGAGTGCATGCCGGTTATCATATTGAGAGGACCTAACGCCTTGCCTCCAACAGTTCTTTTGATGGATCGTTCGTTCCCTTTATCGAATGGCATGCGCAAAAACAAGGCGCCATTCACCACATTTGCTCTACTCTCCTCTAGTACCTATCACACAATATGCTTCATCATTCAACAAGTTTTTTGCCCATGTTGTTTACGAGATGGTGAATTAGCAATTTCAACACAAATTCGATGCAATGGTGATGATGTGGCTCAAACACTTTTCAACGTCGCATGCCTTTTGTGATCGTTGATTCGAAAGGATGAATGGATCACCCACGAAGCCAATTGAATTTGTGTGGGAGGGAGAGGTCCGAGAATGAGGCCACGAGGTTGCTCATTGACGAGGGTTCTGACGAGTACGTTTTCACTTTGACCATGTCCCCCACTTGATGGTCGTTGAGTCCACAAAAAGCTAATGGGGGCCATTGTCACATTCGCATAAGATGGAAGCTCTCCTTCAAGTATTGTTGCTACTTGGTTCCGCAAAGGAGCTAGCCAGGGCTGAAAGCATCGATTCGTGATGGAGATGAAATTGGCTTCTTCCAAAAGAGAGGGACATCGATGGGGGTCAAGGAGCTTCGGCTACTATCCTCGCACCCGTGCTATCCATCCACCTGGCATTCAGGAGATTGGCCACAAAAATGCACTAACTTCCCAAATGGTGCATCAATCTCGGAGACAAGAGACTTTCGGAGGTAAATCATTGGTGTTGAAGTGTAGAGATTGCACTCAAACAAAAATTCCAAGGATACATAACATCGTGGTGCAAGTACAGGTCCACTCGATAATTCAGCAATTCAAACCTTGGAGGGGGAAAACTGGCTCACAATCCATCACAGGTCGGATGTGTCGAACCCTGGCATCCTGTACGAAGATGCAAAGGCCTCTACTTCTGCACGAAGCTCTGCAATAGCGCTGGAGTTCTCCAATCCTTTGTTAAAGTCCTTCAGCAGCTTGCCATGCTCCTTCTGGATATCCAGGCAGACATTCGCTGCTTTGTCCAAGAAATCGGCAATCTTTGCAAAGTCCTCCTCCTTGAGACCACGAGACGTCATGGCGGGTGCACCGATTCGTACACCACCCGGAGAAAGGGCGCTTGAATCTCCAAACACAGCATTCTTGTTCAGGGTGATGTGGCAGAGATCGCAGACTTTCTCCATTTTGTTTCCAGTGATGCCAAGTGGGCGCAGATCCCACAGGACCAGGTGGTTGTCAGTTCCACCGGTGACAATGGTGTATCCCTTCTTGGCGAGACTGTCTGCAACCGCCCTTGCGTTTGCCTTCACCTGCTTGGCGTATGTTTTGAACTGCGGCGAAGCCACCTGCTTGAAAGCAACTGCAAGTGCACCGATCTGATGGTTGTGGGGTCCACCTTGCAGGGCAGGGAACACTGCCATGTCGATGCGGTCCTCATAGTCGTAGACCTGGCCTTCCGGCTCGCCCCTCTTCGATGGGCGGGGTCCTTTGCGATAGAAGATCATACCGGCACGAGGTCCACGCAAGGACTTGTGGGTGGTGGAGGTGACGATGTCGCAGTACTCGAAAGGCTGGTCGGCCTCCTCCGCTGCCACCAGTCCGCTGATGTGCGCCATATCGCACATGAGCATGGCTCCACACTTGTCCGCGATTTCCTTGAAGCGAGCGTAGTTCCATTCCCTGGGATACGCACTGCCACCGCAGATGATAATCTTGGGGCGGAACTCCAGCGCCTTTTCTTCCAGCTTCTCGAAATCGATGAGGCCCGTCTCCGAATGTACCTTGTAGGGCAACGATTCAAAGTAGATGGACGTGGCGGAGATCTTCTTCCCTCCTGCGGTGTAGTACCCATGGGTCAGATGCCCGCCGGAGGGCAGGTCCAGACCCATGATGCGATCGTGGGGCTGCAAGAGCGCCGTGTAGACAGCAAAGTTGGCCGGGCTTCCCGAGTAGGGTTGCACGTTGACGCCCCATTTTTCCGGATCCAAACGGTAGGCTTGGAGCGCTCTCTGTCTGCACAGGTTTTCCACTTGATCGATCACTTCGTTACCTCCGTAGTATCTCTTTCCAGGCATGCCTTCAGAGTACTTGTTGGTGAGGCAGGATCCCAACGCCTCCATGACGGGTGCGGAGGTGAAGTTTTCCGAGGCGATCAGTTCGATTCCTTTCCTGCGCGCGTTTCCTATCGTGTCAGCCATTCCTTCGTTCTAGCCTGGCGTCGCACGTGCTCCGTCATTCGACGTTGCACGCGTGCATTTTGTCTTTCGCATCGTTCGTGCTCGGTTTCGTTGGGGTTGTTGTCGTTTTTTCTTTCTGGTTCGTTTCGTCTCACCATTGTCTTTCTTTTTCTTTTCGGATGAGTTGGTACATTTCCGGATCGGCTTGTTCCAACGTCTTCAACGCATCTGGGAACACGTCTTCCATGGGATCCATGGCTTGTCCCATGTCGTTGGGTTGCGTTTGGTTCGGATAGGTTTCTCGGCGTGGTGTTTCCCACCCTGGTTTCACCGCGCACGTCTTCTTCTTCCCTCTGCTCCTTCCTCGGTCTCTCGTGTTCCACGTCCTCCACGTGGGTTCCTTTCGCGTCACGTGTGTTCCTCGAGTGTGTCCCACACCCAATCGACCCGCACCCACACCACCACGCCAGGCGCACTCCTGCATCGATCGTCTGCCACACCACCCACCCACACGGTGCAAAACCAACGGTGAGACACGTCGACGCCACTCCCACCCACCCACTCCCACCCTCCTGTCTGGGGAGGGCTCTGGAGGTCGCCTCCCTGGGGTTTTTTCTCTCTCGGGGTGTGTGTCTCCCTCCACTCCTGATCCAGAGCCCTGTTCACAGG
>JBBULP010000540.1:0-53868 GCA_038048775.1 Picocystis salinarum | reverse complement strand
TCGATCCTCTGCGGTCGATAACGCCGCCATTGAGTGGGCATACGCACCACTCATTCGTGCATGTAATACACAACTACGAAGGTGGCAACCCACGAACGTACGCAAAATCAACGCCCTGCTTCTTACAAACTCAAAAAACTCTGATAAGTTGTACATCGAAATTCGAACTTGGCATTTTCACTTTTCCTGACACTTGTCTAAGGAATTTACCGCAACCTTCAATTTAAACGCTGTGCCATTACGATGCTCGGACGAGTTAGGAGGATAAAAGGTGTTCATATCAACTTATTCAGTGTTTGCAATAATGCTGTGGTAGTCCTATATCAATCTTTAAAAGAGCAAAAAAATGTTTGACTTTCCTCTGATTGATACGGGCCGAAAATCGGTCTGCTCCGTCATTGATGTCTTCTTTACTAAAGTACAATCAACTTGCAACTGCTTCAACTCTTCCCCATCACATCCAGGGCAGTTTACATGCGCTTGAGTTGATCTCCTTTCTTCGACTTGTCAATGTCTTTGATGTGAGTGATACGAGCTCAAAAGAATTATTACGAAAAATGTAGAACTATTTGCCAGTGCAAATGGTAACAGGCTTTCTTTAGTAGATTTTGATTGAAGCATTCCCAGTTTTGCATTTCATTGTCGAAATTTTGAAGGGCGCTTTACTCTAGTTTGCAAAGAACGAGGACAAGTGAGCATTAATAAGTACCTATTTGTACTTCATTCGTATTTGACCTTTTCGATATTTTGTAGCTAGAGTAGAGCTGAACGTAGCGAAAGTGTCCGCAGTACAGTTGATTTGTATTGTTAGTTTAGGCTCCATGTCAACAATGTCACAAAGAATCGACGAATGCTTACTGCAGTGCTCACATTTCATCTACTCGCAACACACTGGAGCGGCATACCTTGAATCGTTGATGAAATGAAATGTGACGTACTTCGGTTATTAGTGTGGAGTAATAACTGTCTTGTGGATACTGGTTCATTGACCTCATTTAGGATAAGGTATCATGAGTAGTTCACACCCTATTCTTTGCTTTTGTTTCGTAATTGCTTAGTTATGTAAACAAGCATAAAGACCGACGATGGGTGCCTTGAGATCAGTCAGCACTGTACGGCCGGATGTCACAGTTTTTGCTCGCTGGCCAAAAAGAGACGCTGGGCTTGTTTGCGTGTTCTATCTTGACGAAGCCTTCCAACTACAGACGAGGACATAGGATTGTTATCGACTTTTTGAGATCGGCTCAAACAAAGTTGGTATAAGTTCCCTTTCATCCAACAAATAAGGTTCACACTGAACAACAAATTCGATCGACCTGTTTAACATAAAAATTCGTACTCGAAATTCTTGTTGCGTTTTTAAAGTTCTACGTGGAATTCTCGAGAATTCGTAGATTCGATACATTATTGTTGAATAATGAGCTCGAAAATGGTCCACCTTATGTAACCTGTATCGTTTCTATTGGTCACTTAATTATTTGACAGTAACATTGCTTTCTTATCGAATGGCCATCTGCATAACATCTATCATGCTTATCAGCAACTAACTTAAGGTGTCGAGCGATTCACCATTTGCTGCATACGTTTGAGAGAAACCGACAAATTCGCATAGTTTCGGACGAGTTCAATCAGTCTGCTTCCTGAGTGCTTGCAATATAAAATGGCGAGGCAGTTCACAAATTAAATTTATCACCTGCATTTCTGCTTTGCTGTACAATTTACTGTGCTGTTGAAAGAATGCACAGCACCACGCAACGGCAGGTCTCCAAGTATACAGCAAACGATCGGAAATGAAGTTCATTTCTCAGAAAAGAATCACAGAAAGCATAACAAACATTACTCAATCATTCGGAACTTCGCCTGTGGCTCATTTGGAGTTGCTGGTACCTCATGAACATGATGAGTAATGAGTGAACACCCTGAACTACAATTCCTTCTCACGCTCATCTGCTCCTACGGCAAGAAAAATATCAAAGATTGAAGTTGAATATGATTACTTGCGCTAGCACAGACTTTACTGTTTTCTCTTCCTCTCAGTCAACAGCTTTGATGTAGAGGTTAGCAAGAGTATCACTTCGAAAGAATGCGAACGGTTATTCACTCCTACCGAAACTCTTCGATTGCGGAATTCAGCCAATCGACTGCTTTTGTCAACTTTGGTTGCGGACGTCGACTTATCGTATTATGAAGCTTTTCTCTTATCAATGTTCGGATCCCAGCGCAATTTCCGGTTTCCTTTACTTTTTGTCATTGCTCCACATGTTGATCTTCTCCTAACCGGTTGCTTCAATGCACTTATAGTCCCTCACTTTGCTGTTGGCTGAGTACTACAGACAATGGTTGATGAGTGTCCCTCAAATTCTGACCTAGCTTTTGTGCAAGGTATCTCCATTCTCCGTCCTCTCAATTTCTGTCTGCTCTTCTACCGTTTGCGCACCACAAATGCACGAAACCAACAACAATACGTCAATTTCTGCATGAATAACTGGCCACAAGAACCGAAGGTACGCTCCACATGATCATATGTTTTTTCCGCCACTATTTGTCTTAATTTTCAACAGGCTTGAACTCTAGGAAGTACATTCCTATCAAGGTTGAGCAGCCATTCTGAGGGAATGATAACAAAAGCATCGGTCAAGGGTCTGACGCTCATCGATTACCGAAAAGTCCCGTAGCATTAAAACAGAAGGTTTAAGATCGTAAAAACGCTAGCACCCCCGTATGTGGCAAAAGACATGCATTTCTGAGGGGAGACACTTGTCGAGCTGCCGCGATCTCGACTGAAAAATAGCGCTTGTTCGTGCATGTACGGCCAATTTCGTTGAAAATCAGCCCTATTTACATGAAGGGACGATGATTGCAAAGGTGCTTGCGATGGCTTTTGCAGTTGTGTGAACCAATTCGTATCGATAGCAGGCTTGGTACGCCGGAGATTTCGTCACTCCTGTATGAATTCGAGGTAGTTGACCCTTTGTAGCTGCTACGATTTTGAAGCGCACCGATTGGTATGGTGTGTATCTTCTCGCATATGTGGTCTACTCCCTCCATACTTGAGGTTGGTTTCGACTTTGTCGCAACCGTTGTCGAAGAAGATGCACATTGCGAGAGTTTTACACCATGGGAAGTTGGCATGACTCTCACCCTGCAGATAACAAGCATGGATTGTGTTGCACAGATCGATGTCAACTTTGCGCCGGCCACCAAAGTTTCCGTTCTACAATTGAGCCACACACTACTAATCCGTTGTTTGATTCCCCCCCTTGAATCATGTTTGTGCGTTGAAGCATTGTCGGTTCATTGATAGCGAACTGAACTCTTATCAAACAAGGCTTTAGCGTGCTCCATCGCCTTTGACCTATCCTTTAAGTTCGCTGCGTCTTTCTATCGTAGCTCATGTGCGTGTTGATTTGGAACGCAAGAAGTACATCAATAATCGAAAGCTCTATCTATCACGTTTAGCGAGTAGAATCAATCTTGGAGAGCATTGAGATTGGCTAATGGGGCGGAGGTGTTAGCTTTTTGTCTTGCTTTGTTGATGACTCCAGGGACGAAAACCATTCAGAGAGTTTTCTGGCTTTCTTTACCTTCGTTGGCTCGGCAAAGACGACAAGAAATGTCTTGGGAGAGTTTCGATAGAGCACGTAGGTTGGTTTCCCACAAACATACTTGACAAGGACACTTTTACAAAGCCGTTAAGCTTTCATGGACGTCTCCTGGAGCGGATTGTGGCGGTGATGTACTCCCCGTGCGCTTGTGTGAAGCTTGGGCGGCTATTTGGATGGAATTGTAGAGGATCAACTCGTAGAATAGCAAGGAAGATTTACAACCTCGTGATAGCAAAGCTTGTTGTGTGTCTTCTTGTAGCCATTTATACGGCGACGGTGTTCAACTCCGCGAAGGTGCTGTGCAAACAAGACCATTTGTATGTTGTCGCTTTGGTTCATGCATACGTGGAACGCGCATGATTTCATCCAATCGTGAAGCATCGGCAAATACATTGTATTCTATTTGGCGGGCGTCTTGGTTCTTCGGATCTTTCGCTTCCAAAAGTCGCAATAGGTGGCTAAACGAAGCACTGCCGATCATACTTTTCTCGATCACCCTATGGCACACCGAATTCGATCAATTCTTGGTAAGGCGCCGGCAATGCGGGAGCCTTGACTGACCGAATCGATCATTGGGTTGTCTAGCAAGCTCCGAAACCTTGTCCCTTTTCAAGAAAGGTTTGCTCTCCTAGGGAGGCAATTCTACCACCCAAGGAAAGATTGCCGACGTTTGGAGCTTGCTAAGGTGGCGAGGCTTCCAATCCATGGATCATAGTCGAGGTCGAATAATTGAAAGCATGGCGTTCGACCAATACGAGGGCGTGGCAACCCAAAATACCCGGGCATACAAGCCTTTTGCTTTCTAGCGGTTCGCTAGTGTCGTACTCCAAGTAGTTTGCACCATGGTCTCACGCTCACGATCGCAGACATTCCACGGACAATCAATATCTTTGTATGTTCTTTTCGCAGTCGATGGGCATCGATTGGCGAGGTGTTGTTCGTTTCCAATGGCGCATGTTCCTTTGGTCGTAGCACCGATCTTATCGTTGGATTTACCTTCCTTGCCTCTCCCATTTTCCATGCCATGACCCTCCAAGAACCGGACTTTGCCAAGGCATCGTTGCATCGATCGTTTGGACGTGTGTTCTCGTTCATTGAGAGACGGTCTTTGTCAAGATTATGCGATGAGTTGCCAAGCACGGGTACGAAGCAAGACAACGGAAGGTCGCATCCTCGCGGTCCCTTTGAGCGTCAAAGGGGAACCGAGACGAGATCGAGCGTTGATCGTTCGAGGAAGGAGGCCCTTGTGCACGTAGTCGTGCAAGTCGCGCCGCGGTTTCTTTCGTTGCCACGGATGAGGCGTTGTGCGCGCAGTTGCACGATTGGACGTTGTCTTGGGCACCGCGCGTGCGTAGGAGTGGGTCCCTTGTGCGTTCTAAAGTACCTTTGCCGTGCTTTTCATGGAATGGAGGGTAAGATTCTTTACGTTTGCCACCCCACGTATTGTTTCGTTCTTCTTCCACTTGTGTGCCGTGTTTGTCCCCTCGGTGTGTTTGTGCCGTTCTTTGACGTGCGCGTGTTTCTGCCGTTCTCGTTCCTCTTCCGTGGGTCGCTTGGTGTTTATCCATGCTCCGTTGTTTCTCTCCTTTCGTTTCTTGATTGGCTGCATTCCTCGGCACACCGTGGACGTGCATGTTTCACAACTAGTCCATCCGTGGTCTTGTGTTTACCATGGGATGGCTTCCTTTCCCATGATGTTACTACCTTCCACGAAATTCCATCCATCTTCCACCACGCCACCGTCGCACCACCTGCACGTCTACTACGTCTACATCGTCTACGTGGTGGCAAGCACCACGTGCGACGCGTGTGGATGGGAAAGCGACCGGAAGGCACCACCACCGCGCAGTTGGCGTATCGTGGTGAACGTGCCGATCGTTACGCCAGGTCCAGCCGTGCCCTTCGGATCCAAGAGCAGCTCACACGTCGTGCGTTGGAGCTTTTGGCGTTGCCAGATGCGTGCCAAGGATACCTCTTGGACGTAGGATGCGGGACAGGGATGAGTGGACGGGTGTTGGAACAATGCGGACACGAATGGATCGGCGTAGATCTCAGCCACGACATGTTGCAACACGCACGAGCCCATGCAGAACCCAACGATCCTGCACGCACCCATCCGTCCACCCTCCAACCCATGGAAGATGATGAAGAAACAGAGGAAGAAGAAGAAGCATCCGACGATTCGGACGAGGAGGATCGCGACGATGCGGAACCCATGCACGCACGTGGACCGTGTCAAGTGGCGGCGGTGGATCTCGGACACGGTTTGCCGTTTCGACCAGGGACCTTCGACGGTGCAGTGTCCATCAGCGCCATCCAATGGCTGTGCAACGCAGAAACCAGCCAACAAGATCCAAGGAGAAGAATCGCCACCTTCTTTCGATCCTTGTACCGATGCCTCGCACGAGGAAGCAGAGCCGTCCTCCAGTTTTATCCAGAAAACCAAGCCCAAGCACACATGCTCACCACCGCCGCCATGAAAGTGGGATTCAGCGGAGGACTGCTGGTGGACTATCCCAACAGCGCCAAAGCCAAGAAGTACTTCTTGGTGCTGATGTGCGGTCCGCCCAGGCCCGACCAATCGATGCCCAAAGCCTTGACCGAAGAACACGCCCAAGAAGGACAACAAGTCAGCGTGCACGAGAGGAGGAAGGCCAAGAAACGCATGCACCGACGCGAGAGGGCGAGTGGAACGGGTAGCAAACGCCATCCCGAACAGAAAGGCAAGACATGGGTGCTTCACAAAAAAGAACTCTACCGACAACGAGGACGCACGGACATCCCCAGCGACAGCAAGTACACAGCCAGGAAGAGGAAACGCCTACCCATCTAGCATGCCCCGCCGTTTCGTCCGTTCCTCCCCGCAGCCGTGCCAACATCCCCGGGGATGGAATCGTTTAGCGGCCGTTCCGCCAACGGTGGAGGATGGACTCAAGCAGGATCCGGAGCGATGGGAATGGCCATGATCGGTGCCAAAGGACCGAGGTCGAGACAACCTCGGGTCGCGCGCAACTCGACCGGGCGACGGTGGCTCCGTTTCAACGCTCCGATTTCACAGCCACGGTCTCGAGGATGTGCGCTTGTATCCCGGACAGGATGGGACCGTACGCTCGTCGCAATCGAGACGTGTCTTCCTTTGCTTGCAGCAGCTTGTATTGCTTGTCGGCCAGGGCGACTTTCAATTCTTCCGAGTGACCGATGGCTTCTTGGAGCTGCTGGATCAACGCTTCTTCTCGTTTGGACGCGGGTGCATCTGTCCCGTTGGGTTCTGGTTTGATCTCTGCGGGTTGGGAAGGGGTGCGCTTGTCGTGTTGCCATTGGATGCCTTCTGCGAGCAGCTCTTTCAGGTGCTCGTGTTGGGCTTGCAATTGCTTGGCGTGTTTTCGCCATCGTTCGTTGTGCTTCCGTTCGTCGTCCAGTGCGCGTTGCAGGGCTTGGTTTTCGGACGTGAGCCTTTCAATCCATCCTTCTTGTTCTTGCACTTCCAACAGGAGGCGTTCACGTGCGGTTTCCAATCGCTTGCCATCCACGTGTTGTTGTTTCTTGGCTTTGTAGGAGCGGATCCTGGCTTCCAGCTTGACGATTCGTTCCGCCAAGGCGTGGTTGTCGTCTTCCAACTCCAGCACTTTCTTCCGCCAAGCCAAGGGATTGGTGGTCGTGCCTGCATTCGCTTCGGACGTGTCGTCACGTCCGCTTGACGTGGGTTCCCACGCGCTGGTCTCTCCCAGCACGGACGTGGTGGCGTTCCATGCGGATCCTTCCTGCATCTTCTTCTCCAACGCGACGCACATGTTGCGGCTTGCTTTCAGCTGATCGAGGAGCTTCTCTCTTTCTTTTTCCAACGCTTTCTTCGCACCGCGCGTGGTGTTGAGCTGCGCCTTGGCTTTTCGCAGCTCTTCTTCCATCTTCCAAGGACGTCTCGCCTGTCCCACCAATCCCTCGTGTTCCTGCTTCGTCCCACCGCGTCTTCGTTGCAGCACGTGGTTGGAAAGCACGACGAAGCTGCGATGGTATGCGAAGGAATGCGATGCGTGTTGGAAACCAACGTCGGTTCCAAACCCAAGGAGAATTATGTCTTGTCACGTCCATCCATCAAGGCTTGTCGATCCTGCTTTCCATTCCAGCTGCAATTCCATCTTACTCCCTGTTCTGTGTCCTGCTATGCCATTCCCTGTTCAATTCTATTACCTAGGTTGTGCTATGCGATTTCCAATGCCATGCCATGTCCGATTCTGTTCTATTCCATCGATGGTTTCGTCGATGGGTTATTTCCTCAATTTGTGTGGATGGAAAGGATGGTCCTTGGATGGATAGGAAACCCAAACTCGTCCGTGGTGGTGGGAACAATCGCTCCTTTTCCCACATCCACAACATGAACAAATAACAAAGAGAAAAGTTGGAAACACGCACCAGGAAACAAGGAGACACGATTGGAAACCTCACGGAGGACATCTGCAATACCAACACCGGCGTAGGAATGCATGGAAATTGCCAATGTAGGAAGGAAAAGGCATCCAAACGATCAACAACACTGGTGGGTGGAAGTGGAAGGACAAAACACGGTACGCACGCACAAACAAGAAACCAAACAGAAACGCCAGGATGGGTGGAAATCGCAACATACGGATGCAGCAGGTGAAAATGGCACAGTTCAATGTATGCGATCGATGACAACCCACGGGGATCGGAAAAGCAAACACGCAAAATGCCCATGAACAATGAGGAGGAAACCTTCACATTTATGCCGGAAAGCATCTATCCAAGAGAACTCCGCCCCGTGAACACGACTGGAACGCACAACCCAGGCGTCCATGGGACATTGAAAAGGCAGTGACACCTGCTGCAGATCAAGAAAACAGTGAATTGGAACACAACTTCTCCAAACCAAAGGAGCAATGGAGTACCACATCTATCTTATCATTCCTCAGTGAAGGGAAGGAAGATTGAGATGTTGGCTGCAGCGCACGTTGCATCACAACGAGAATAAGAATTGCAATTCCTACCACAACATACGCCCCAGCTGCAGGCCCAATACACGATTCCTCGCAGCCTATATACGTTCATAGCAGGCTGGGGTCCTTTGTGAGGCCCAATGCACGCTTGCCAGAGAAGTATGGGAGACGCCCTCTCCGTAGCATCCCTGCTCTGATCGTTCTCGCCGTGGAATCCACGGAGATAATCCCCGTCGGTATGACAAATCCCTGCAACCCTAACGTGCCTGCTTTGCGCGAAATTCAATTCCTTCAATCCATCCATTCGACAACCCCAAAACAGACAGCACACGTATCTGGAAGACGAAAATCAAACAGGGAGCTTGAGTGTGGGTGCAAGTCAACAAGCTGCTTTCCTGTGCCCCACGGATTCTCTTGGCAGTCTTTCCACGCATTACCAGGACTTTCTTGCGTTGACGGGTCCAAGAGGCGTGGGTCCATTTTCTCTGCATGCTTGATGCTGCATGGTCCCACTGCATCTTTTTGCCTCTAGCTTTGTTTGCAGGACGCCGTGCCGAGTGGAATTTCCTTGGATGCATTCACTCTTGTTTGGGACTGTTGAGGAAGTTGGGCACTTTGTTTTTCTTCTCTTCCTCCTTGTTTCGATTGGCAAGGGCGACAGCGGCTGTTGCTGCCACGACCCAAGCAGCCACGCCTCTGGTGCTGTCCACTCCCAGCAAGGCTGCCATTCGTTTGGGCCATCCGAACCTGCTCCTGGCCGCACTCATGGTTCCACCGCACTTCTGGTTTCACCACGTGCGAATCACCAAGCGGTGTTTTCCTGCGTGTTCCACGTCGATTCAATTCGAAAGAGTGTCCACCAGCTGCACGTGCTGGTGTTCTTCGTTGCACTTGGTGGTGGTGTCGGGTCCACTTGGAAGGTGAAGGAAGCATCCACGAAACAGAAAGATCCGAACCACGTTTCACACGTCCATCCACGACACCACGAAGAAACAAAGAAGGAAACAACAGGCTTAACTTCGCATCCCAAACCCAATCGCACCGCATGTGCCAAGAACAGCATCGCATCCACCGCAATCGCAAAGGTGCACGCGTTCAACGTGGAGACCAAACGCAAACAACACTGTTGGCAAAAGCATACAAGAGCATGCGATGATTCAATTGGAGAAGGAACATGCTAGTGGAGAGGAGGAGAAAGTGCAAAACAAGGCAACCCTCTCGTCGATGGAATGGCATGCCAGACACGCCATCTCCCTCTTTTTTGTATGCTACTTGGTTTGTTCGTGGGTCATCTTCGAATGGGCCGTGCCGATGCATTTGCAAATGGCAATTTTAGGTGTCATTTCAAAAGATCCATATCTTGGACCTGCTTTGTTGAAGTTGCCATGCTCTTTCAAGGACACGCCCGACAAGTTGCGCCTCGCATCATTAATGTGCGCAACACTTGGTGAAGTGAAGAATGTTGAGCAGATCACGCGAAAGCAAAGCATTGTTCCAAGCACGGACATACCATTTTTCCGAATTGAGCGGAGCCATTGCATGCAAGGCCACGCGCTCGAGGGGTCTTACAAAACGGGTCTTTTAATTCGTGTGAGTCCACTTCTACGGACACTGTGGTACTATGATCTAACGATTCACGTTGTTGGTATTTACGTATGGATGCATGACCACTAGTTTGGCGTGGTCTTCCCATTGCTTCGAAGCACGCAAGATAAATTCGTTACGGAAGTTATTCTGCCCACGCGAATCGTTTTGCGATGGGAAGCAATGGACCTCTTGGACTTTTTCCAAGAGGATTTGGATTCTCACTACAACCCATGCTCAACCAAGTGAGGGTGCTCCACGTCAAGAAAACCACGGATTTGAGTTGGTTGAACTTGCGAAACTGTGAAGGATGCCATCCTTCGAGCTGAATGAACCTCCTCGCTGGCCATGAGTCCATCAAGATAAAAGTGGATGGATCTACGTCACGTGGTATCATACAAGTAGTTGAAACGCGGCCATTACGATGTTTGCGACCGCTCTTTCTAAAGTACCGCCGTGCCTGCTTTTACGTTCTGCACGTGCTTTCTTTGCGGTTGGAATAAGACATTTCACTTTCACGTTGCGCATATGGTTGTTGCAAGCCTTCCACCTACCATGACCACTTGTGTATCCATGGACGATGTGGAGCTCACGGTCGGCACCGTTGGATCCAGCCGAATAGGATCACAACGTTTCTGTGTTTGATGGCAAACCTTGCCCCGAAAACAAAACGGGACGAATCCAAACGAAAAATGGATGTGTTTCTGATATGATGTATCTTTCATGTGTGGTCGTGAAGCCAGTTGGGAGAAGCACATGTTGGAGTGTTGCAACTCTACTTGGTTGAGCGTTTCGTTGCATGTTGTATGAGAAGATTTGTCTCACGACAGGTTAGGACGTACGATTCCATCGTGAAGCGTTGGCGAAGAGAACGATGGAGAGGTTGGGCAAGGTGGGAAACGACGCAATTCAAGCCATGCATGCACTTTGTGTAGACAATGCCTTCAATGGTTACAAACGAGGTTCTTGGAGATGTTTTCACGAGGGCCGCCGTCTTCTTCGTCTGGGTCTCTTGATGGTTTTGCCGTGCGACCGTTGATTTTCGTTGTCCAAGGTTGGAATGTTCGTCATCTTTCCATCCACATGGCATTTGGTCATGGAATGGATCTTCCATTGGTCCTTGTCCTCCAGTGTGAGTTTGTTTCACCTCGTGTTGAAAACGTACCATTGGTTCCACCAATGAACATTCCATTGTGTGGAACCCAAACCAACGATCCCATTTGTTGGTGTTCACGCACGACATGCACGTTTGATGTCGGCAACTACACCCACGTCATCCACCGCACCCACACCGTCGGACCCATGCAAAGACGAAGAGGAACGAGCGAAAGGAAGAAGCGAAGAAGCACGAGACGTGTGCGACTGGACCAAAGGTGAAGGAAACCGTCCAGACGAATCCAATCACACGACCAGCTTGGAACAGAAGCGAAGGAACGAACCAAGCCAACACGAAACAGAAGATGGAACCGTCGTGCTCTACCACGAAAACCAAGTGGCCTCGTTGTGTGGAATGCACTGCCTGAACGCGCTGCTGCAAGGACCAGCCTTCAACGAATGGGACCTGGGACAAGTGGCACAAGAAGTGGACGAAGCAGAGCGAAAGCTCATGGCAGAAGGAGGAATAGACACACGTGAATACGCAGAGTTCCTTGTGAAGCAACTGGAGGACTCGGAAAACGTGTCCTCCGACGGAAACTTCTCCTTGCAAGTGCTGCACAAAGCTTTGGAAGTCTGGGGGATCAAAGTCTCTCCTCTCCTATCCGTGCACAGCGCTTTGCTCGAGGTCCGAGAAGCCTTCCTCTGCCTCACATCGAACCATTGGTTTGCCATCCGTAAAGTAGGAGGAGTGTGGTACAACTTCAATTCCAAACTGCCCGCCCCGGTGGAAGTCGCAGAAGATAGCCTGCTTGCGTATCTCACGGCCATGATCGAAAACCCACATCAATCCGTGTTTGATGTGGAAGGACAGCTACCCGTCGTGGGACACGAGAATGCCAACGAATCAGGCATTTGGATGACTCCAAGGGATGCGCACGAAATTTTGCAGCACGAACCACCAGAAACGTTTCACACAGCTTGGGCGTTGGGAGACGGTCCGGAAGACCACAAGGAAGATATCCACTCAACAACGATCGACATCCTCCACCTCAAAGTGCATGCCATGGAAGATCTTTTCCTTGACATGGATGCATCTAGGGTCTGTACAGTAGACGACTTTTTGAAGGATGTTTGCCACGTTCTTGGTTTGGAACCTCAAGAGTACAAGCTGGAAACCGGCACCCCGCGCAAGCTGCTGGAGAATCCCGATGCTTCCTTGGAGGAAATAGGCACGAAGGATGGGCAAGTGATACACCTGGTGAAAAAAATACAGGAGTGACATGGAACTTTTGCCAGCGGTTTAGGAGAACTTTCACTTCCTTGCCAAGGATCTTTTGCCATGGGCGGGGATGCAACGCCTTTCGTGAGGTACGATATGCCATCCTGGTGCCTTGTTCCTGTGCAGCAACGTTGACCACGGTGCCCAACCTCATGCATCTCCACCTTGAGCTAGGTTGGCTAGACCCTGGCATGGTCGGGCCGTGGATTGGCAATGGGAAGGATGCAAGGATCTGTCCCCTGTGTATTGTACCTCGTGATAGTCCTGGGTAAGGAATGGCTGCATGTGCGTGTGATTGGAAGCACACCCAGTCATTTCAGCAACGCCACTGCATTGTGCAGGGTCAAACGCTGGGACCCTATGTGTTTCCTCGTCTTGATCAACACGTGTTGATGCAAATAGTCCAAGTCAAGACAGCAATCGGTGCCCATCTTGTCCCTGAGGATGGAAGCAGGGACAGGTTCCGATCGGTTGGCTCTGGCGATTTTTTCTACGAGAGAGGTTCAAGACCGATGCACCTTTGCCAAATCGCCGCCGTCTTGTTGAGGTGGGGTGTATGCTCATTCAGGGCCTCCGTTTTGTTGGCACGGATTGGACGCATGCAGGTTGTACATTTGGTTTCAAACGCGTCCGGTTGTCTGTTGGACGCCCCGCTGTTCCTTCCATAGGGGCATGCAGGGACGGAAGGGATTCTTTGTCATCTGATATATGACGATGGACGTTTATGTTGGGTGGGATTTGTGCCTGATTGTGTCATCTTTTCGCGTCCCTTTTGGCCTTTTGCGCGTGGAAAGCGAGGCAGAACGCTCGCTGCTTGTGAAAGGATGGAATGGGCCGTGCGTTCCGGGCCTTCCATTCCACCGAATCCGTCTTCTGTTCTCGGACTGGCGTTGTGTGGCGTCATCCATGCAATCCACCGAGATAAAAGCAGACCTTTTCGTCTCGCTCCTCCGCCCTTCCTCCTTGTGCACATCTGCACGTGCAGCAGCTGCTGTTGTTGTTGCAATTTCTCGTGGAATGGTCATGGTGGGTCCTGGATGTCTCCATGCCATGTCAGGGTCATGGATCCATCCATCTCATGGTTGCACTGTTTCGTTTTGGATGGTTGGTTTGTCTGCTCTGTTTCACGTCCAACCGCACCAGCTCGACAACAAGACGTGTGCTTCGACGAAGTGCGCTGGTGGTGGATCCACACGTGCGAAGGCATCGCCATGGCCATGTCGACGCAGCCTTTGTCGCACTTGTTGCGTGGCGGATGGAAGACGACGAAGAGGCGCACGTGGAAGAAAGGAAGCAACAGGAACACCAGAGCCATGGCCGAAGCCTGGGCTGGACAGAGGAGCTTGCAGCTCCTGCGGATGAAAGAGCTCATGCAAACCTTGGAAAATGCACACGTGCGTCCCATCGCAGCCAAGAACGCAAGAGAAGCGCATGGAAACGGGAACTGCGTGCTTCTGGATGTGCGACCTTGGGAAGAATATCGCGGTGGATGGGCACAAGGAGCACACAACGTGCCTCTGTTTCGTAGGATCCAAGGATGGGAAGCAGACAAAGTGGCACGTAGAGCAGCGTTCTTGGCGTTCGGTGTGCTCCAAGGAACAGAAGAGAATCCACAGTTCTTGAAACAAGCCAAAGAAGCGATCCTGAACACAGAAAGGGAATCCGCCGCCAATACCATGGAAAAGGAAGTGGTGTTGATGTGCCTGGGTGGGACATGGCCACGCCTCGATGCAACGATGGACACTGCCGTGAAAAACGGGAAGATCACGCGGTCCCTGCAAGCTGCATACACACTGGTGGAGGCCGGATACAAGCGGGTGCGAGTGTTGGACGGAGGGGTGCGAGCGTGGTACGAAGCTGGACTGGACATGGAATGTGAGGAGGCATGGTCAAACGAGTGGAACATCGAATCTTGAGCAACGCCTCGTATCCTCAAGCACAACTGGCTTGTAAGAATCTGCGGTTTGATTCTTCCATGGACGTTCCATCCACATCCAAGTCGAGCGAGTGCCACTATTGGAGAAAAGCATTGGAAAGGTATCCATTCAGGCTCCGTTTCTCGATTTCCAGCTTGCCTCAACTAGTACTGCAGACAGCGGGATATACTCTTCTTTTTTTTTGCGGTTTTCACACACAAAACTGCACAACGTGCTCCTCTGAGACGTTGCAGGAAGCGCAGGGGCAAGAGAATCAGCCGATCACACGAGACGATGGGTGTTTGAAGGAGACGCTGCTTCCACCCCCACCGCCCCACCCCTACTCATTCACCCATCAAGGAGATCCATTGTCACTTCAGCTCATGAGAGAGAGAGCAGATTCAAAACATACTTCGATACCATCCTTACAAAGTACAGGTTTTGCTTTGCAGCAACGAACCTCGTCCGGTTATTGCAACTTGTAGTTTCGGGCATTCTGCTGCCTTTTCGGAAGGGCAACACCACCAAACCCGTAGGAGGTCTTCCACTGCCCTTCAAAGGAAACCTTCGTCCACCGCTCAGCCGGCAACCGTCCATGCAAGAAGGATTTGAGTGGGGCACCCTCTCCAAGGTCAAGCTGCGTGCAGGCCCAATGGTAACCTTGCACAGCTGGATGGCATATGTTTCGTCTCCATCGACCTACCTCTGATGCTCACAAGCCCTCCGCCTTGTACAAGAACGGCTCTCCACGAGCGCTTGGCTGCACCAAGCCATGCGAGCACATCCACAAAGCACCGGCCCATTGTTTTTTACCTTGCGACCTCAACCGAGGAGGGGTTCGACTTGTTTCCAGTTGATGGTGTCTCTTCCTTTCCTGGGTTGCGGATGGTTGTTCGGGTTGACCGGTACATGGACATTCTTCTCTTGATCCACGGTCCATTCATTTCCCGCGTTTTCACGGTTCATGTGGTCGAACAGGTCTTTTGTTTGCGTCTCGTCCATGTCCAGCAGGCGTTGCATGTCTTGCAGGGGGATGGATTGGTAGGTATTTTGCACGAGTTTCAGGACGTGCTTCCTGGCACCGTCCATGAGTGTCGTTTGCAATTTACCTTGTTTCAGTACAGGATTGGTTCGTATGAGTTTCCAGTAGGTATCGAAATCGGCGGCATCGATGGCTTTGGCCAGTTCCACCACGTGCTTCAATTGTGTTTCTCTTTGCATCCATTCGGGCAGCAAGGTCAAGTAGATGTGTCCCGTTCCACACACGGATGCTTTGGCAAGCATGTGTGCCACTGCTTCCAGGTCAGTCTGTTCCGGTTGGCACTGGTACCGTTGCAGCAGCTTCAACTCTTCTTCCATGTCTGAAGGAGCCGATCGTACGTTTGCTTCCGCCATTCCTTCCGTGGATCCACGTGGATCCAAGTGGACGTCCTTTTCGTCTCGTACGCGTGCACTCGCTTCCACACCACGTGCGTGCAGCACTTGCAAGATCCGTCTACGACGCCTGCGCTTGCACGGTGGTTTCGGATCCGCACCTCCTGCGTCTCCTGCGTGTCGTGCGGATGTGTTCCACGCGTGCGTGGATGCGCTGCTGTGCGTGGCAACACGTGTGACGTGTGTGGTGGCGGCGGTGTGCAAATGCGATCGACACGAAACGTGAAACACGAAACACGATGTCGATCGTGTCTCTCTCGCTTGTTTCGTTTTGTTTTTTTTTTTCGGTTGGGTTCGAAAGATGAGACGAGGATGGAAGCAAAGCCATGCGATGGACGTGGATTCAACGGGGCGAAGAGATCTCTACTCCACACGTGGCGTAGAGATGGATGCATGCCAACGAAAGAAACAAAGATGTGCAACCAAACCACACGCCAACGCGTGGAAACAAAACGAAGAAAGAAACCTCAAGTGTCGCAAAACAATCTCAAGATCGGATCCGAAGCGTCGAGCGTTGCGCGTCGCTGCCAAGGCTTGCGAGAAAGTGCCCGTCACCCATATGCAGATGGAATCGCACGCCTTGCCCGCGATGAATTTACGCCTCGTCCTTCCGTCGACTCGAGTTTGGCGAGAAGAACGACCCAGCACTACAAAGCGTGTACGTGGGAAATCATGCACGTGTCTGTGTAATTGCCGATCGCCAATGGGTAGCCTAGATTTGGGAAGCACTCTTGCAACCATTACGTCTCGTGAGCTTTTGTGGGTGACCAATCAATGAACCTTCGTCGTAGCCATCATTTGCTCCGCAACGCAAAGAAAGGTTCGTATTGTCCACAACCAAAGACGTAATGTCCAAATTCAAGCATGACATTTTCGTCGCATTCAAAATGGGTGGAAAGCCTCGATTGCGCAACTTGATGATCCGAACAAAGTTGGAGTGCTTTCAAGAGCTAGCTGGTCGATGCAGCTTTGCTACTCCTTCGACCGCATGGACTATGTGAAATTCAGACATGGATAGATAAGTTTCCCCTTGGAGGAACAAAGTGAAAAATAACTTCGCACAAGACAAGGTACCCCACCTTCTTCTACTTCTTCCAAGGGCCTTGTCATCACTTGCAAATTGAACGACTCTGCATTTCTTTAACCTTGCAAATCACCGCAAGTGCAAGGAAATAAAAGGACCAAACCATCATCGAACGAGTGAGGATTATTTCGATGCAATTCTATGCACGGAAGGAAAGAAAATACCATGTGTGCCATCCTTACTTAAACAAAGTACATGACGACAAAAGTCAGTGGATGCAACGAAGAGAAAGGCTCTTCTCTTCACAATTGAAGAAGCGGTTGCGTAGGAGAGATTTGATTGAAACCTACTGTAAGAATTTTAGTTCTTAGGTCTCCATTTCGTCTATGTATCGGCTCGTGATGAATTGAAGAGTATGTTAACCCTTCGAACACCATGTTTGGGGAGAAAGACAAAGCTCGGGCTATTGATATGATTCGGAAAAGCAAGGCATCGTGGTGAAGCCCCTTTGCTCGAATGCAGAATGAAAGCACAATCTCGCTCCATGAACATATCACGAACTTGTTCAGCTTGGCCTCACTCGGTTTTTGTTTTTCGGAGAGAGCATTTGCCTCGATTAGGCTTTCGAGTTCCCTCCGCTTTCATCAAATTCACGAACACTTCTAGTTGTTTTTCAGACACGTTTTCCACCCCCTTTGAACGATTCCGATCCTCCATGCTTTCGGAGCTTGCGTGTGCTCGATGCACTATGCGAAAACCATGGCTTGATTACTCTTTCTTCTCTCTTGCACGTGTATGTTGGTGTCTCGAATGATCTTTTTCTATGTGTTTTTCTTGATTTGTTTCGGTGTAAGAATGGACTTGCATGGATTCTTCACTTTTGCCGTGCAAGGTGAATCGCTTTGCCACGTTTTGTGATGGGATCGTTGTGTCATGCACGTTGGTATGATCACGCGTTACGAAGGGGTTCGACAAAGTTGATTTGGGCATGGTGGGAGGTATCGCTTGTTAAGGGAACCCGTCCACGTTTGATCAAGAGGGAGGAAAGTAGGTCGTGGCGATGGACGAAGGATCCCACAGATCCGTGTTCCTTTCATTCTTTATCCTTTCCTTTTATTTTTTCCTTGTCTCTCTCGCTCACTTGCGGACCTTTTTTTGATTTTACCCTCGCTTTTGTCAGAGTGATTCTTTGTGATGCTCGTGTCCTTGTCGATGGTGCATCGATCACCTCTTTCCTCTCCTACGATTCCATGTTGGATCCATTCCTTGCATTCCATGTCTCCTTTTGGACGGTGCATTCGTCCCATCCATGTTGTGCGTTGGTTTCTCTTCTCCACTCCAACTGCGTTGGATCGGATGTTCATCGGTTCGCTTCGGTTATTTCTTCTTTTGGTTTCGTATCGTCCTACGTCTCTTCTTTTTCTTCGTTTGTGGTTTGCATCTTCTCTAGTTGTCCTTCCATTGGATGGCGGGCACGCACTTCACATGGATGGCGCATGGATGTGGATCCATTGGTTTCGTCCATTTCATGTGTGTACCTCCTCTCCACACCCGCACCACGTCCATCTTCTTGGTTCGTCTTGTTTTGTTTTCCCATGCATCTTCCTTTCTTTCCTTGGGTTTGGTTCCAACACCTGCCTCACCACCACCAACAGCAACGACGACAACAACAACAACAAGAAACAGAACGAGCAGCAATAGGAGAGGTAGAAGAAGTACCGGAAGAAGAAATAGAACCAGTGGAAATGGTAGAAATGGAGGAAGAAGAAATAGAAATAGAAGGAATAGAACCAACAGAAGAAGAAGAAGAAGAAGAAGAAGAAGAAGAGGCAACAGAACCAGCAGAAGAAGAAGCAATCGAGGAAGAGATCCAACGATTGGTCGAAGCAGCAGCCGAAGCACAGGACGTTGTTTTGTGGTTGGGTCTGAAGGAGGGTGGGTGTGGATTGGACGTCGGTGTGACGACGAAGGACGTGATGGAACCACACCGCCGCAGGTTGGAACAGGACGACGTCGATGGCACGTCGGTGGACGTGGGAAGCAGCACGTGGAACGATCGGAGGAGGAAGGAACCACACGATCCGAAACCACGTGGGAAAGGGATGGAATCGTACGTAGGCGTGCCAAGGGACACGACGTGGGAGAGGTACGAGAAAGAAAGTGGATCCACGAAACCACATGGGACGCATCCCACGTCCCACGTGGACGTGCGTGACAACGACAACAAGCACGAGAAAGGGCACCCATCCTATGCGGAACAAATGCAAGAAGAAGAACCACAAGTAGACGAAGAAGAAGAAGAAGAAGAACCAGACAATGAGGAAGAAGAAGAAGAAGAGGAGGAAGAAGAAGAAGAAGAAGAAGAAGAGTGTCCGCTGTGCATGGAACCCTTGGACATCACCGACAAACACATCCAATTCTGTCAATGTGGGTATCGGATCTGCTTGTGGTGCTGGCATCAAATCATGGAAAACGCAGACCGCGAAAACGTGCCTGGAAGATGTCCTGCCTGCAGAGCCATCTACCAACAAAAAGACATCGAAGAAAGCCTCAAAAACAGCCGGTTGAAACCAGAAAAACTGCTGGAAAAAGCCAAGAAGCAAAAAGCAAGCCAAAGACACGAGAAGAAAGGACAACAAAAAGACAGGAAGCACCTGCAAAACGTGCGTGTGGTGCAGAAGAACCTCGTGTACGTCATCGGGCTCTCCATGAAAGACTGCAGGGAAGAAGTGCTGCGCAGGAATGACATGTTTGGAAGGTTTGGAAAAGTTGCCAAGGTGTCAGTCAATCGAAACGGGGTCTACAGCAGCGCCAACAACATGACCGGACCGACCGGATCGGCATACGTTACCTTTGTCCGGAACGAAGATGCCATGAGATGTATCCAGTGCTGCGATGGAGCGACTGTGGATGGAAAAGTCATCCGGTGCTGCTATGGAACGACCAAATACTGCAACGCATTCCTCAAGCATCAGCAGTGCACCAATCCCGAGTGTCTCTACCTGCACGAGATTGAATCTGGAAATGATAGCTTCACGCGCGAGGAAATGCTTGCCAGATACGATGCCAAGACTCCCAGCAATGTAGGAACCGTGCCAGTCACCGCTCCTGCAAATCCCGCTGTAGGTAACACGACCTCAGTGGTTGGATCCAGGATTGTGTCATCCGCGAGTCTAGCAACCCAACCCATCCAGGTCCCTTCCAATTCTACGCAACAAGGCATGCTGCACACGTGGTACGGTGCAGGTGCTTCTGCAGGTGGGACAAGTGAGCATGCTAGCCATACCGGCATTGCAATCCAGGCAGCTCCTGGCATGCCGCACCAGCAGCAAGCAACCGAGACTTCCCTTTTTGCAGGAGAGGGTCCAAGGCACGCCCCAAATTTCTCTTCTGGCATGCCTACCAGCGGGAGTGTGCATTCCACCCTTCAGCAATTGATGGGAGGGGGCACCAGCGCCCCAAACGCAGTGCAGCCATCGGCCCTCCAGGCTGAACAATCCACCTGGCTCGGCCGTGCCGGAGCATCCTTGCCAAACCCACAGGCAGCTGCACCAAAACGTACCATGACCAGCCTGGGTACACCTGGACAGGTTATACCACGAGAACAACCTGCTTCGGGTTTGGATCCTGCTAACGAAGAGCGCACTGAACAATTTTCCCATCCCACAGATGCAGTGCGTCCAGCCGTATATGGAGGCACAAGCCAACCCATGGGAATGGGTGGCGGGTATCCTAGTGCCAGCACTTCCATGTACCAACAGGAAGGTGGTCAGGGGTTGCAGTTTCAGTCCAGTGCCATGGGTGGCTATTTCTCGCATCCAGAGGTGGGGCATACTAGGGTTGGTGCGGGTCAAATGACTGATCAAGCTTTTGGGCAAGGTTTTTTTGCTGACATGCAGTCTGGCTTTCCTAACTTTGGAAGGACAGGGGCAGGGGAAGGATATTCTGCACAGAACCAAGCATTTCCTGTGGATGGGACAGGTCAGTTTTTGCAGTTGAATGAGACAGCTACTCCTCAGCCTCCACCTGGATTTGAGACTGTTCGGGATGAAATTGGCATGATTCAAAACGTATTTGCGCGTCCGACTCGTCCCAAGGAGTCGCGTCGATCCACCTCCAGATTCTCCTTTGCAGAAGAAGGCCAAGTGGACGAGAAGTCTTTCGCGGAGGTCCCCACTTCCATGGATGGTGATTCCTTCTTTCGGTCGTTCTTGCCGGATGCCAACATAAAGATTGTTACCCAGTCTGCAGCCTCCGGGGTGCAGGTGCCGCAGGGAAGCAAGCGACCTCCGCCTCCAGGCTTCGGAAGTGCATCAAGAGAATTCGAACATCCAGCGCCAGCAACATCTCTTTCTGGAGGAAGTGGATGGAATGGCAACAGGGTTCACGGGGACGACGTCGAGAGGCTGGGCAGAGAAGTGAAAAACGTAACCCTGTGACATCACCTTTGTGTCCCTTTTGGTGTTGCTCGACTGGAATGCATGGGTGCTCAGGACTGTACAACATCAAAGCATTGAAGTTGCCGGTACAAAAATCACCAAGGAACAACTTGCAGGGAAGTCAATGTTACAGCATTGAAGAGGGCGGACGTTGCGGGCTATGATAGCTCACCTGTAAGATTGTTTATTTCGTGCAACTCCCCTATCCTGTTTCCTTCACTGCATTCCAAAGTGCAGAAACCTTCCACCAGGAATTTTCCAAGCAACCTGCCGGCACTTGCACAATCCGTGAATGGACTGATCGGTGCTGCCAAGGGGTAGGAAGATCACATTTTCGGACCCCTTCAACTTGCAGCACCTCCTTGAGCTAAAACAAGAAGCCCTACATTCTTCGTTGGCATCAGCTCAATGTTCTGCTTGATGGCCGCACCCCAATGCCTGAAATGTCTGATCGCGCAGCTGGAAGTATGCATTCCACCTCAATTCGGCGTAATTTGCAAAGTCAAAATCAATGTTTGAACAGGTGGATTGAAGCTTGGCCCACACACCCCAGAAGACATGTGATACCAAGCGGAAAAGCATCACTTGCCGTTCAAGGTTATCGACATCTGCTTGATCTTCTGGTCCGAGGTACTCTTGGTAAAACATGTATCTCTCTTCCTGGCTTGGATACCTGGAGTAATCACACTCAAAACCGGCATACTCGTTGAAGTGATTGGCTATATCAAAAGCGCGATAGCCATAGCTCCCATACTCAAAATCGATGAATTGCAGGTTTCCATCGTCCATCTTCATGATGTTACCAGCCAGCAAGTCGTGATGACAGTACACCACCTGGTCTGGGTGGTCCATGCCGAGGTCGTGCACAGCTCTTTCCAACCCATCCACTTCTGCTTTCCAACGGCGCATCTTTTGTTGCATGGCTTGATTTCCCGTTTCCTCCGCCAGATCTTCCAGGCCTTGAAGCCATTGTCGTACGGTGGAGAACGTGGCCGGTTGGTTGCCGCGATCGGTGTCCACCTTCAGTCGATGGAAACTCCTCATCAGTTTAGCTATGGCTTTCCTGTTTGATTCCTCCTTCATTTCGGCGGGTTCCATGGTTTTTCCATGCAGGAATGATTCCACCCTTCCGTTGGCAAAGGTGGCCAGCAGTTGAGCTCCAAATCCTTGCCTTGCAATTTGTGGAAGGGCTTGTTTCTCTTGTTGACGATCCACTACCTCCTGTTCGTCGTCGTCGCCGAACCTTCGCACCACCACGCGTACAGGACGGCGTGTTTCGTCGTGCACTTCCACCATGGCGTTGGTGATGCCTCCGGTGATGGGTCGGAAGGCGACACCCGTTCCTCCGCCGTTCCCGCCATTTTCCACCGTTCGTTCGTCCCATCCTGGCAAGGCGTTCCTCAGCAGTTGGAGGCATCCTTCTTCGAACTTCGGGTCGGTGGAAGGCGGAAGCTTGACGTCTGGGACGTGTGGGATCGCTTCGCACGCTTCCATGCTCGCATGCGCAGCTGCAACAACCACGTGTTGCGCGTCTTCGTCGCTCGTCGTGTCGCAGTTGCACGTGACCTCCTCCTTCGTTCCCCTTGGAAAGGGAAATCCAATCGGGACTGTTCCAATCAAACGTTCGGGTCTACAAGGAAACGAACCCGGTTTCGAACCCCTTTGAAAAGGGTCGGTGGGAAGACTCCATCGTGGAGAATGGGGAGAAGAAACTCACCCTTCCAACCAAGACAGTGAGTGACAAGGGGTGTGGCTTTCACCATCACGTGGGTGGATGACATGGACAATGACACGTCCACGGTGTGCACATGAGGCGAATAGAAAGAGAATCCAATGGTGGGGAGAAGAACCAGGTACCTTGAACCGTGAGAATGAGCGTCTTGACGCCATCCCTTGCGATGCGGAACTGATCGTGGACATGGGCAAGTTTTGGAAAGGCACCCATGGACACGTTCTCCTCGAAATGGAAAAAAAAC
The DNA here is from genome assembly GCA_038048775.1 of Picocystis salinarum. Lineage (NCBI taxonomy): Eukaryota > Viridiplantae > Chlorophyta > Picocystophyceae > Picocystales > Picocystaceae > Picocystis > Picocystis salinarum. The sequence goes on along the minus strand of JBBULP010000540.1, from coordinate 30,561 downwards.
GAAAACAAGCATGCCAATCCTCCCAAGGGCCGTATGAAAACGACGATTGAAGAGACTTTCGATAGTGCGAGCCACAACGGCCCGTTCAAGGATACCAACCATGGCTTGATTGGCCATCCTTCACATGTCTAAAATTGAAAGAATAGGTTTCCAAGACAAGAACAACATGGGGTAATCTACCAAAGGAAGCACATGATCTTCTACGACATTTGAACCCTTTGGTGAACTGTGTTGTGTGGGCTTGGACAAGAGATTGAAAGGAATGATCACGTCCGCTCTACTTGATGGTACAACACAAGACAAAGTCCATGCAAATACACTTGAGTGAAAACGGGGCGGAATCGCGTTGGCAAAACTGAAGTCAATCTCTTCCATACCGACAATTCTATCAACACCAATCATGAAACCAGCACGCGTTTGAAATTGTGCTTCCTCTGTAGTACAAGTGACACATTCACCGGCAACCGTAACATTCGCTGGACCGGGGCCCATGCAAACAATAACAATATCTTTGGAGTCCATCGGAACGCTTGATATTGCAACTCAGAAAATGGACATGGAAATGGCGATGTTTATGCCCAAACGATAAGCACTTGTGATTCGATGATGCTGAAAGAATCAGTTGGATATGCAGCATTGCGATTGATGCTCTCTCGTTGCCAGAAACTTCATGAGGTACAATATTGCCCAAGTCAACTGTCAAACTACATGCGCGAATTTCTTCATTCTCCAGTGGAGCGATGCTACCACGATATGAAATTTATTTTCGTACTTACTAGAGCTAGGAGCTCCAGTCTTGTAGGTCATACAACGCCGTGAAAGTGTTAATGCAGTCGAGTGTTGAGAAGAGATACTGTGTCATTTATGATGAGTCGTTGGTGTTGAGTGAACAAGCCAGCTCGTGAAAATGGTCCGCGCGGTTTTGGTAGACTTGTCCCGCTGAAGAGTACATGGCTGATAAACCATTAGCTGCTGCTGCCACCAGAGTCCCTGGGAGCGCTCCGTCTATGAAAGTATACGTGTGCCTCAACAATCCAGAGACAGGCTGGGATGCAGTTTCCTTCTCTTTCCCATCCTGAGCAATTTGTGGAGTGGTACAAAGAGCTGCTGCAGTGTCAAGAAAACGTTCGATTGTTTCCGCCTTACGAAGCAGTGTATCATGAACAAGTTTCATGTCTGATGATGTCCCCAGTGAAAGTGCATGTAAAAGGGTACTTAATAACTGGCCCCGCAACATTGGCTTATACTTTATGTCCGCATAGGTGGTTTGATGTTGTATGCGGCCAAGGAAAGCTGGACTAGGGCAGTCTTCGGCATCAATGGTTTCCAGTGCTGAGGTCAAAACAAGCAAAACATCGGGATAAGTTTCTGCAAAATCTTCTCTATGTCTCGGCACACCGAGAGCCGAGGCTGCATGCATTCTTATCTTAAAGTTCAAGCAATCCCTTACCAGCAACATGAGTACACGCGTGGCAGATGGCACTGCATATGGCAAAACATGCAACACTTCGCTGCAACCCAGCACTGTGCCTAGGGCATAGCAACCATTCCATTGCACTTTGACATTGCCAGTCGTAACAGCTGACAAGAGCGCATCGAAGCAGTATGGAAGCCACGGCGGGTAAGATGTACCTGCCGGATGAAATTTCACATAAAAGGCAACAAGATATCCCATCCCACGTACAACATTGGCACGCACTTTATCGTTGCCTCGTGCAGCAGCAACAAGAGCATCAGCAAGCTGCTCTATCGACTCCAGTGAAATAACGGAAGAAACTAGGTTGGATCCACTGTTGAGAGCATCGCAAAGGTTTGCCAGGGCCCACGAAGCCATGATGCGCACAGAAACATGCTCCTCGTCTAGCTGCGTGATCAGGAGCTTTGCTATGTCACCTAAACGGTTGGCACACTTGGAAAATGACACCAATACCCCCATCGCTCTACACGCTGCTGCTCGTACACTCGGTTGAATTGAAGGGTCCAGCTGTGAGGTCACAGCATCTACAACTTTGTTTTGGTTGCAAGGTCCTAAACCCACAAACACCTGTTCGTGAAGCATGCAGAAACCAACCATAGCCGATGTGTGAAGCATAGTAGCGGGGCTGCTGATCGCCAGAGGAAACGTGAAATCCACCAATTGTTGCCAGAGATGGTGCTGTTGGACGATGGGGACCGCTTTCTCCCAGATGTGCTCAGAAGGAAGGCAAGACTTGCAGTTTCTTTTCTGCACTGGGCTTGCCGTTGAATTTGATACATCTTCGGTATGATCTAAGCGAGCCCCCACAACTGCATCGTCATCACGACCCACAGCACATGCCTTGCTCATTTCTATCACTACTTTTAAAGCTTCGTTGGCAAACTTACTTTGGGCAGGGGATGGGTGAGAAGCCACCAGGGCCCTTTCAACTATTTCAAGAAGAGAAGCTGAGTGCTCAAATGCAAGGGAAGGAAAGCAAGCAGATGCCGATTGTAGCGCTTGTAGCGCGCTGCATGCAACAGCACTGTTCTCGTTGCGCTTTGATAGTTCGAGCATGATTTGAAATGCATTGGAAGAGCCCAAGAAGCTGCAAAAATCTTCCTTTCCTCCTGAAGCTTTTCCAGCAGCCTCTATACATGCAAGCAATGTGCAAGCAACATGAACTGGGTCTTTGCCACGGTCGAATCGTTTCATGATTGCAGAAAGGCAATGTTTTAGTATACCAGGTGGTAGACGCCCATAAGGAGCCGCTTTGATCATTGCTTGAACCCATCTTCCATGTGCTACCAAGACGTCATCCTCGCTCTCTTGAGACACAGCAAGCGCTGCAACCGCATGCATTTCGACAAACATGGCTCCAAGCCGTGCGGATGGTGAGGAGAGAGCACTGCTAGACTGGGTTGCACTCTTCTGCCTCCATTTTCCAGGAGGGGAACGAGACGAGCAGCTCTCTCCTCCCGACTGTGTGGTGGTCGCACATTGTTCACGTTCGTTGCTGTTTCCATCTCCAGCACGCCTTCCTGCACCATGATTCTCTTTGTCTCTGTTGTTATCGGTTTCTAGTATGTACGTGGGGATCTGCTTTGTGGTAGCTGCGAAGAAAGCACTTTTTCCACCGCTGTTGAAGGTGGCCTCTACAACATGGGCAGCGGCGATTCTTGTGCGCGCATCTGGGTTGTGCAGTACGGTTGTGGCCACTGTCTTTGTTCTGGGACGGTCGGAGATTCCATCAAACACCGGCATCCAGGCCAAGCATGCGGAGGAGACTTCTTTGGCACATGCAATGGTGGATGCCATTTCTTTGTAGGCTTTGGTTGCTTGTACATCGGATCCATGGGTTCCAGCAGCTCTCAACCACGCTCGGAGTGCATCCGAGGCGTCGCATGTACCTTTTCCAGTCCCTTCCATCTTCGAGCTGCCTCTCACGATCCTTCCAGCACGCTTCTTCGTGTGTTATTGCGCGCACAGCGCTTCTTGTTGCACCGTCGGTGTGCTTGTCAGTGTTGGCCGACCGTGGTCGTCGACGGGTCTGACCCGAACGACCCTCCAATCGAATCGAAAGTTGAACCGGGACGAAACCGGGTGGAAAGGAAACATCGACCCGGAACGACTCCCATCCCAGGTCAAGTGGACCAAAAGGGGGGTCGAAATCCCCGTCCACGGGGGAACGGTCCGACAGGGATCGAGCGGGAACGGCCTGGCGACGAAGAGCGCGTCTTGACGTGGACGAAGAGGAGCGCAATGCACGAACGGAAGCGTTCGATGCCTACCATGCGTGATTTATAGTATAGGTAATCCAGAACGTGCGAAGGGTCACGTTCTCACGCGCGTGGGAACGCGAACTGCCAGATGTGGTCGGCAAAGGAGAAGAAACTCAGGCAGAGGGATCTTGCATCCCTTTCCTGCAACGTGAGACGACACGAAAAATCCAAGGAAACGAAACGGTGGAATGAACGAAGCTACAAACACGCTCATGTACGTGCCTCGCTCGAGCCGAAGTCACTTCGCCAAGTCAAAATGCGTTTTACACAACAACTTTAGGACGGAGTGGCCCATGATTTGCAATAGTTGTAACGAGATGGTACCATATGCACTCCAAAGTCGAGAGATTCCCTCTCTTCGCGCGTTTCACAATGTTTGATGAAGACACCCGCGAGGACGATACAATCCATGATGTATTCCACAAATCATTGAACTTTTCAATCAACTAGGAATTTACTCCAACAGAAGTGTTGATGGTGGCATTCGGCCTAGAAGATCTCCCATATGATATAGAATGCGGTTGCAAGAATTGAGAATTGTTCATTTGCAAAAGCCCAATATCAAAGCAATATTCCGGCCAGGGAATCACGGGAAAGACGGTTTGCAAAGGCTTCGATTACATTCGAGACATTCCGCGATGGTTGAGTTCACACTCAATCGTTCGAAAATGCGAAAAATTGACAAATTCCCCACCTACAAGAGGGAGGAGCAAATTATACATGTACTAAGCATTATGATTGAGTATGGAGAACTGACCAACTACATCTGTCTGATGCAAAAGGTGCGCAAGTGCAAGCACAATCGTGTCCAAGAAGCACCAAATTCTTATCCAATCACGGGGGTGACACATACAAACCGCATTTCTACCAACACACGAGTGTGATACATTGTGACGCATGGAATGGTTTTGACATCGTGTATCTCAAGATTGGTCATGCTTCCAAGCCGGTATTGTCCATCTTTGAAAGAATTGTTTGTTCTATCGTGGCTATCTTTGAGTGAAAGGTGATACCAATGTGCTTTTAAGAAAAGTCCCATGATTACTCTAGAAGTAGTTTTCGACGGAGTGGCAGTTTTGGTAAATTATACCTTGTCTACCACACATGGTGGGTGCGATTTGACACTCGAAGTGGATGAAATGAAGCATTGCGAAATCGCCTTGCTTCATCGGATGGCGCCATGGATAGAATGTGGACAAAATGAAGTGTACAAGAGATAAGGACTTTCGATTTCGTATCTTGTGCCTATCGGGCAAGGCCTTTGGGAGTCGGATCACCCTTGGTGAGGGGTGCGAGCCGCAAAAGCAAAGGTTCATTTGCTCGGTTTCACATGATGTTGTTCGTATGAATCGAAGTGTAGACCTCAATTTGGTGCAAGCAAGCAGCTCAGGCATTGAGAACTTGGAGCCTTGCAAAATACCATAAACTATGCACACACTTCCTATCGAGTGTTGTTTGTGTACTTCGCAAATGGAACACGTGGCCCACAGTACGGGGTAAGATTTACCCACTCTTCACTTCCTCTGTGAATTCGACCACTTTAGTTTGCCTACGCCGATGAAGCCAACCTGTCAATTTCATGGAGGAAGATACAGGCACGTCCACATCAGCAATGCTAGGATGCTTGAGTGCATGCACCCTGTCTTTTACAAACCAAGGCATTAGCGTTAGAACAAAAACGAGCCGCCAACAAGCATTTGGTGTGTTTCCAAACCCATTCCTACCACAATAGGCCCATCTGTACAAGTACAAAGTTGCCAATCTCTCAATGAAAGGATGTCGATGTGCTTCATGAACAATTAAGTCCACCTGAAACCATCGCGGATATCCATCAAACATTGCAAGATCTTTTTGCAACAAATCGACATCAATCCTCCCCATGTAAACCGCGACTGCCAAGAGGAGTAAGCTAATCCGCACAAGAAGGCCAGCAGAACCAGTGCCCATCCTCCAGCACACCAGGGCAAGGTTTTTGATGTTGTCCGCCTTCACACGTTTCCTATACATTGCTTTTGTAAAGTGAGTTCTACATATCCACTGTACTACCATTCTAGCAGCGACTGTGATGGTTAAACCCAAACCCCATGCAATCAAGTACAACATCAATGTCTGAGTAATCGGCCAAAATAGGAGAAAAAGACAGGCCGTCAATATGAACCACAGCAAGCCCATAGATCCCAACATCATGTACATCATATCTGCCACAACACTGTAAATCATATCAGCACTCTTCCGATTTTGGTGAAAATGTTTGTCATCAAGGCTTGGAATCAACCCACATCGCATCTTCAAGATTGTTGACTGGAAGGAAGGTATGTAGCAAATGACTTCGTATATGCCAATCAAAATGGCCACAATCAAACCAGGAATGAAGGAACACTTTATCATCCATGCTTGAGGTACAAAATTGAGCGCAAGTGGTTGGCCAGTTATTTGTTCTCGCTTCGAAGTGCACGCATTAGCTGCTCCTACAGTGGCAATGCTTAGAGCAATAGTGAAAATGATAAGCACGATGATTTGAGAAATCTGTCCAAGCAGGATATTGGCGGAAAACCAGAGACCTTCCTCCTGCGGATGTTGCATGCTAAAGGCCCTCTTCCAACTCCACAAAAAGCCTCCGATGGATTCTGATTTACCAGGGAAGCCAGAACCAGTATGTACGTTGGGGGGATGGATGCCTCGTTTAGAATCAGATATGCTGCTTGTTTCAAAACCTTTGTGCAAAGACTTGGTCTTTGTTGGATTGTTTATTGCGCCATCCTTGTCAGAAAATATACTGTGGATAGAATGACAGACACGAGTGTGTGATCCAGGAGCAGGTACTGATTCGTGAGCATCTAGGGTAACATTGGGGGGATTCGTTGAACAACGTCCTGCATGTTGATCGTCCTGCCCCTTTTCAGTACCTGTTGTAGCTTCATTTGAGAGCGGCTTTAGTAGCACATGAGCCAAAACAGAAAAATCTGACGTACCCCTTTCCAGAGAAGTGTGAAACCCCTTTAAGTTTTCAACCATCTTTGCAACCTTGATTGTGCAAGCACGCTTCGTCGAACGGCTAGCAAGTTGAAAATTTGGCTCTCCCATGCCTAGCCTTGTACGGACTTCAGGCCAGATGAGTTCTACAAAGGTGAATATCTGTACAAGAACAACCAGTCCACCTAGGCAGAAACAAGTGACCATCAGACCAAAGTAGAAGTCACTGGATACAAAGCTCAAATTAGGCCTCACTGTCTCGCTGGTGCGGTAATCTTGCATCAGGACAAAGGGTACCACTGTGAGAGAGGATGAGGACAGAACAGAAATGGTGCACTTACGTTTGCTCATTGCACGAGGATTGTTGATAAGCATAGCAGCTCCCAGAAGCGCCAGGCCCGTTGTACAGACTACTCCAACGATGACAAACCAATTCAGGATCGTTACTGAAAACACACAAGCAAAATTGTCGCAGCTTGGCTGGGAGTCATTCACAATCACAAGTAGAGCCGATGAATAAAGAGCCACATTGAACAAGTAGAAAATGAAGACCAATGCAATGAAGCCGAGTGAACGAAAACTATCATTCATAAAGTCGATCTGTGAACTTGTCTGGACACATACTGGATGCCGTGGACACACGAAAGTGCAATCTGGCAGAGTGCTGGTGCTTTGAATCGGGCTGGGTGTACCGGCGGACTCTGCACCCGTTTCAATGTCATCGTTTTCCCTTTCATTGATGCTCGGTGCGGGACGCCGTTTGCCTCTACATTCAAACCCGTGCGGAGTATTCGAATCGGGAATGCAGGTAGAATCTGTGCCAAACACATCAAAAAAAGATGTCGTGCAGGTATCCTCAGCCGTTGTGCTCCACTGTTGGACATCTGATGTCATAGCCCGGACAAAGGAATCAGGCTCAATTGGCAAACCGTCACCATGGCCAATCACATCCAACATTTCGTCTAGCAGCTGTCCATTTTCGGCCAACGTACCCTCTCCAATATTTCGAAGGTGCGTGCACAACTGCTCTTTGCTGAGAGTTCCGCTACTACCGCACATGATATGCAGCATTCTTTCTACTAGCTCTTTCAGACTGCTTTCCCCGTGCAGATTGTTTCCCCCCTTTGCTGCTGCATCTCGGGCTTCCTGCAAGAACCAGGGTATCCACAGCATTGCCATCAGTTTCGGCAGATCCAGCCATTTTTCTCCAGGGACACCTGCCATGGAAACAATGTCCTCTGCTTCTTCGTCGGTGACTTTCAGGCCATGCTTGGACATGAGCAGCAGTTTCACATCTTCAGGGAGCACGCTTCCGTCCGTCCTTGGCAACGGCATGGCGGTTTGGTGCAATGCGGAGACGTACCTCAGCTCCGCTCGATCCACTTCTACACCGACGGGCCGTTCGAAGTGGAACGGATCCAGCTTGTGCAGCACGTTCATCTTGAATGTTTTGGGCACCTGTTTCTCCTCCTGGGAGGTGGAGCTACCGGCGTGGCCTCCACGACCGTCGGTGTTCGCCCGAGGACCTCCCCCCGGGGCGGCGGAGGCGTGCTGCACCCTTCCTTCGACGGTCGGTCGCCTTACGATGTGGGGAGCAGCAGGCGATCCTGGCCCTCCACCGTCGATCACGTGATCCAACGGACGTGCCAGATCTTTTCCTGCGATTCGATGGACAGGCACGGCCAAGAGCCCCTTCTGGGAGTTTCTTCTCGGTGGAGAGAAGAAACTCCCAGGGTGGTGGCCGGCAGGGACGGAGCGGAAGGTGCCGCGGTTTCGACGGCTCGCGCGCGTGCGACCGACGAGACGCGCCGCACACGCGTGCTTCCACGCAAGAATCTCGCCCAATCCGCCAGCGAGACGCGCGTGCGCGACGTCCACGCGTCGCACTCGCGCCTGCGGATCCGCCAGCCAAGGGAGAAAAAACTCTCCACCGTTCCTCGCAGGGTCCTGGCGTTGCCAATTGGGCCCTCGAGTTAAGGGAACGTGTTAAGCGATCGTTTCGACGTGGTGGGTGCGTCGGCGGCGACGATGGGACTCTGCTTGGAGCCAGACGTGGAAGATGCATGCCACGTGGAACTGTGCGAGGACGAAGCGAACGATCCGGAGCACAGCAGATCCGTCCGAAAAGCCGCCAAGATGGCCAAGGCGTTCGTGGAAGAAAAGGTGAGTCCCCTCCGAAAGGTGCAGACAACGAAAGAAGCCGATGCAGGAGGATGGGAAGTGCGCGAGAATTGCAGCGCTGCAGCTGTTCGAAAGCGTAAATAGAAGCTGACCGAATGCGTTGGAAGGCCGTTGCGATACAACCAGAGGTCGTGGCGCAACTGAATCTGGTGGCAGAAGCACTGGACAAACTGGCCAAGGACCACGAACAGCTCAAAGAAAAGAAGAAAGCGAAATCCAAGGAAAAAAGATAGGTGAACACGGCAAATGTTTCACGGCCGGAATGCACACAGGCACCCGCGATCAGTGCGTTGTCTTGTCGAGGACACCATGGCACGCTGCGCCAACTCGGCAAAATTTTGATGGGACAAGAGCATGCCCACTCATGCAACATCCTTTCCTGTGCTACTGGCCAACCAATCAAGATAGCCCTTGTTGCCGTTGGTGATTGGCACGGCAATCACCTCTGGCACATCGTAGGGGTGCGCTTCCACCACAGCTTTCGAAAGAGCATCGAAGAGTGGCGCTCTGGATTTGATCATCAGGAGCAACTCTTGATCGACTTCCACCTTGCCCTCCCACCAGTACATGGATTGTATCCCAGGTATCATGTTCACGCAAGCGGCCAATTTATCGCTGATGAGCTTGGAGGCAACGGCCTTGCCAGCTTCTGCAGAAGGCACGGTCACATAGACAGCAATGAATTCGCTTTCAGAGGCGCTGGTGTTCCCTTGAAGGCCGCTCATAGAACGAGCCATCACCGAACCAATTCCTGCAGAGCATCCGCGAGTTGTGGCATTGTGATTGGAAAGATGACCCACACTTGCGTCAGATACGAATCCCTCGAGCCATTGCCGCCTCCCAAGCGCACAAGGCGCCTTGCATCGGGAACTCGACTGGTGGCACCGTATCGGAGGACTTGACATCCACGTCCTCGCGCCAATTCGGAACGCTGCTGCACGCATCGTCCACGCAAGTTTCGAGACGTCCTTGCACGATCTCTTCCAAGCTTTGGCTTCGCTCTTGAAGCGGGAACTCCCAAGCAACCGAACACCAAGTTGTGGATGGCCACGACCTCGAATTCTTCGCACTTGTTGGCCTTTCGTCTGCTCCCCTCTACGCTGCACGTGTCCTCTCTCGTCTCGTCGATTCACGCACCGTAGGTTTCGAAGACAATCCACGCGCTCAACGCGCCGACCAGCGCCAAAAGCACGGTTTTCCAACTCGTCGGACACGTCACGATCCTTCTCCTGCTCTTCGGATCGCCAGGCGCGTGCATGCGACGCGCCAACACACGTGAAACGAGGCGACGATGGCCGTGCTTGTCGCGCTCGCTCGCTGCGTTCGTGGACGATGCCAACCGGAGAGTTTCTTCTCTCGAGATGTTGCAACCAGGAGTGCTGCTCGACACCACCTGGAAGGCACGAGTGCGGCTTACGTGCTCGCGAGAGCTGGCAAGAACATCTGCTTCGTTCGTGGGAATGCGCGTCGTGGTGGTGCGAACGACAGACGATCGGAACGGTCGTCTCCTGCAATTGTTAGCGCGGTGTTGCTTTGACGTAATGTGCGCGGACATCGTGGAAAGACGTCGACATGCTATTCAGCTGTGCGAATGGATGAAGCGCGACAACCGACATGAGTTTGTCGGTTGAACCTTCGTACGATCCCAAGCTGTTTGATCAAACGACGTGAAGAACCATCTTGATTTGGCAAGTGTTGTGAGATCAAAATCGCAATGCGCATACCAAGCAAATGTTGAACAAAGACATAGTGGGTAGTCGAATGAGCGGAGGAAACGGACACCCAACGGTGCTTTTGTTTTCGTACGATTGCTTTGGATGCGATGGAAACGGATTCAACGGATGTATCGTGCTTGTGTTGTGATCCTAAGCAAGCACCGAAAATGCAAGTAAGCCACGCATTTCATTTGGACCTGCGAGGAAATCCCATTCATCCAAGGTCTTATCCGAGGCATGCAACCACGCCTGGTTTCCTTTTCGTTCCCCACCATCGCGCTTCTTCGTGCATGCAAGCACGACTTCCACTGTGTGTACATTTCCTCGATTTTGTCCAAAGGACCGGCTGTTTTACGGCAAGATCAAGAGCTAACGTTGCCAAACTTGGATTCGCGAAGGTCCTTGGGTGTTCGGAGCACGAGGTTGCGTGGTGGAAAACGGACGTAATTCGTGCATTCCATGCGCGTCGCGCGTGGCTGATTCGATCCTCTTTCCCTTCCCAACGCCTACGTCGCCATGTACATCGTGTCTTCTCTCCACCGCCAATCAACCACCCTCCTTCGGAGAAGAAACTCCATCGCATCGATCCTGCACTACCCTTTCTCCACTTCTCCCCCTTCGGAAGGTGGCTGTGGGACGGTGGTGGTACGAAGGACCCCCTCTCGAATTAACCATCGAGTTAACCTCGAGGGGGATCCGCCGCCAACCAGGGTTCGTGGCCACATCGCATCGTGCAGCAGGTGCATCGCCACCGCATCGAGGCGTTGCGAGCGTACGTCTTGCGTGCCGACGAGAGCACGGAGCTTGCGGAAGCAGGAGAGGAACCTGCGTTGGTCCCCCGGCGAGAGGCGCCAGGAGGGAATCGAGTTGCAGCGCCGACTGCGACGCGTCAGCCGCCATGTTGATCCCGAAGAAGAACCGCATCGAAGTGTACAAGTTCCTGTTCAAGGAAGGCGTGCTCTATGCCGAGAAGGATTTCAACCTGGCCAAACATCCTGATCTGGACGTGCCCAACCTCCAGGTCATCAAGATGATGCAGAGTTTCGTGTCCAGGGGTTACGTCCGAGAGAGCTTCGCCTGGAGGCACTATTATTGGTACCTCACCAACGAAGGCATCGAATACCTGCGTGAGTACCTCGGCTTGCCTTCTGACGTCGTGCCTGCGACCCTGAAGAAGGCAGCAGCACCTTCCAGGGCACCCATGCGACCCACCGAAGATCGCCCACGTCCTGCACAGTACGGTGGCGATCGCGAAGCCTACCGCTCCTCCGGTGGCTTCAACCGCGGTGCAGACAAGGCAGGAGCTCCGGCTGGCTTCCAGCCTGGTTTCGGCCGCGGCGGCAACTAAACTGCTCGCACAACAAATGGCAATCAATCATATGCCAGCAGGCAATTCCCATGTTGCCTGCTGCCGTTGATACGATCCTGGTTTCTTCTACCTCTCTTCATCGAAGCAGATGCGTTGCCTTGGATTCTTCATAAAAGCGTTCGCTGGGACGTCGACTCGATTCGAACACTTCGCCAATCCCTGCACAATCGCTCGTGGACTACCTCTCCAGCAGTGGGGGTGCAGCTCCTTCTTCTCTGCGCAGAGGTGGACAGCCTCGACGCGAGCTTCCAACACACGTGATACGCCTCTTTTCACACGTTCCATCGTACAATCGCAAAACTCCTTCACGCATGTCGCAGGTGTTTCTCCTGTTTCGCGCCCATTGGGATCTCGCCGTTCCCATCGCGTTCTTCCCGAAGAAGATTCGATGCGTTGCGAAGATCTCGATGGAAGCAGACGTGTCGGTTTGGACCTGAGAGCACCCATCCCTCCGACAGGTTTCACGAGGACGATCTCGAAGCGTCTTCGTTGCGACACACGTGCATCTGCTGCGCAAGACGTGCAGCGGGAGCAGTCGAAGCAGGCGAGGATCCTTCGTGGACGAAAGAAGACGCACGTGGAAGAGAAGGCGAGAAAGGAAGCCGTAGGAGACGCTGGACAAGGATGGGAGACAAAGCGAGCGTGAGAAAGACCGTGCAACGTGCAGGTGACGGACTGCACTTCCCGCAACCTGGAGACCGCGTGGAAGTCAAGTACGTGGGAAAGCTCGAAGACGGGAAAGTGTTCGATTCGAGCGGCGACGGGTTCTTCGAGTTCACCACGGGCATCGGACAAGTGATTGCCGGTTGGGATGAAGGCGTGAAAATGATGTCGTTGGGCGAAAAAGGAACGATACACGTGCCAGCAGAGATGGCCTATGGAGCCGAAGGAGTGCAAGGCAAGATCCCTCCTAACGCGGATCTTGTTTTCGAGGTAGAGCTGCTGAAAATATGGCCTGCTAATGGAGGACCCCCACATGTTGCACATGGAACGCATGGAGGATGCTTGGCACAGACATACCTCTGCATCATGTCCCCTTGCACGATTGCTTGAAGCCATACCCTTGCTTGACGAAACACTACGAGAAGGTGCCATATACAGCCCAAGCGAAGGAACGTAGCTCGATTGGTACCGACTCCTGCATCAACACCGCCGTTCACAGGACAGCATCTGCCATTTCTCTGTACAACCAAACATAGTTTATTAATGCATGTCACACCTTTCGTCACACTATGGGAGTAGAGGCACTCGACAAATGAGACTTGCGAGCCACACGCCGCCAATCAGGTAGCTGAGTGTTCCGCAGACATTCACCAAAAACACCGTGATACCTATGGCGACAGGTTGAGCGACCTTGAACGTATGCTTGATCTTGTCAACCAGTGCCTTGAAGAAAGGCGAGATGGCAATGGAGATGCTGATGCGCAGGGGGCGTAGCAGGTTGCCAAAGCTCAAGTAGAGCGCCGTGTAGGTGGCAACGAACACTTTCCAATTTCCAGTGGCCAGCGGTGACAACCCCGTGGTGCGTCCGGTGGTCACCCACGAAATGATGACAATAGTGATTGCATTGATGTTGCTAACGAACCCATACGACAGCAACGCACCCAATCCAAGTTTACCCAGGTATTCTCGATCCAGCTTGGCCCCTTTGAACGGACCGGTCAGGAACGCTTTCGCCTTGTTCAAGGCGGTTTTCGGCTCGGCCGCGGAACTGAATCGAGCGATTCCAGGACCATCTTCGAAATTCACGCTTCCGACGTTGGCAGAAGCCCGCGGGGTCGTGCGAGGCACGGTTCTCGCTGTGTTTCTCCTCGTCCACTTGGACGTTCGTGTGAGGCACGTCCTTCCGCCTTGCACGCGTCCGACCCGCGGATGGGCGCGGCAGGTCTGCACGGCTTCCATGTGGATCCGTCCCAGGCTCCTCCGAACCACGTCCTTTCGCAGGTGTCGCACGAGCAGCGTCGCTTGCTGCACCAAACACGTGCGCTTCCCAATCGATGTGTTCGAAGCTTCGATCTTCCACACTGGAAGAGGAGCGATCGGCCTCCACGACCCCCACCCGTTGGATCACCCCGCTTGATCCAATATCCTCTCCTTCACCTGACAAATTGATCCAACGGGACGAATGCGTCGGGACCGAGGGGAGAGCCAGGGAGGTTTTCCCGGGAGGAGGGTTGATCCAACGGCGATGGGTTCGAACTCGGGAGGGCCGTCTTCCCGCCACACGTCGTGCTTTGCATGCTTCGCGTGCTTTGCTTCGCGACACGTGCTTCGCTCGTTCCCGTCGCGAAACCACACGATCGCGCGGCCGCAAACGCGTGAAACGAGTGGAGAAAAGAAGCTCGAAGGGAGGAAGAACCAAGCAGGATGTTCGGAGGAAGCGGCGGGTTCGATGCCGGGACGCAGTTCGCCGGAGGAGGATTCATGCCCAACAGGTGCGAGACCGAACGAGGCAAAGTTCGTGGACGAGACACGCGAGGGATATTCGGAAGATTGGTGCACGAAACGTGCGTCGAATGGGTGCTGACGTGAAGATGGGACGCATGGCGTAGCCCTGGAGCTGGGACGATGTCTGGTGCTTCACCTGGCAAGGTACGAAAGACGAGCCCTCTCGTCACGCTTCCAACCGTCGGTTCGAAACCGAAAAGAAAAGGTCCTGGCTGACACGAATGCATGCTTCGGCTTACGGTTCTCCAGGACAAGAAAAACACGCAGTCGCTGGTGGCTGTCACGGTGAAGCAGATGTTCAACGCTGCCTCTGCAACCGCAGACGACAGCTTTCAGATCGACGGAGTGGACGTCCACAACGTGACAGTCGTTGGAAAGATCGTCTCGGCGACGGAACAATCCACCTGTTTGATTTACAAGATAGATGACGGGACTGGAAAGGTGGAGGTCCGTTTCTGGATCGACAGCGACGACAGCGAGCTCCTCAACCGCAACAAGGCAGAATGGCAGGTTGGCACTTACGTACGTGTGACGGGTCAATTGAGGACTTTCCAAGGACAGCGCAACATCGTAGCGTTTCAGATCCGTCCTGTTACGGACTTCAACGAGGTGACCTATCATCTGTTGGAGGTCGTGTATGCGCATCTTCATCGTACGAATGGTATGAAAGCCACCGGTGCGCCCGCTGCTGCGGGCATGCCAGGTTCTGGTGCGGCTGGGATGGTTCCAGGGATGACCACGCCTGGCCCTGCTGCCAAGCCATCCATTCCTGCGATGGGTGCAGGAGGGATTGGGATGGGTTCGGGCATGGATCCATGCCAACAGATGGTCCTTTCGGTGTTCAACTCTGAGTATGCGCGCTCCCGGGACATTGGGGTTGGTTTCGACGAGCTCTGCCAGAACCTCAACGGTCAGTTCACTCCTGCGCAGATCCGCCAGGCCGTCGATTTCTTGGTCAACGACGGACACGTGTACTCCACCATCGACGAGAACCACTTCAAGTCCACGGCATTTTGAACAACCACGTTTGATCGGTTCCTCCTGTTCCACCTCTCCTCCTCGCCTCCTCCACCACATCCGTTCGACTCGTTACGGTTGTGGCCTCCACATCCGTTTCGCGGATCTCGTACATGCTTCCCGCCCGTCCGCTCCGAAACACCATGGAGTCGTCTGATTTCCTCCCCACAGCGAGGAGGGGGGAGGGGATCGAGAGGCGAAAGACAGAAGGAGTCGACAGCTGGTGCACACGCCATGGGACACGGCGCAACGACGTCGCCACGACCGCACAGAGTGCGTTCTCCCAAGTTCGCATGGTCGAGACAGGTGTCGAAGACGAGAGATGCGGAACGAAAGGGAAAAAAACGAGAAAAAACGGATCCAGAACGCCTCGGAACCGACAAGAAAGGATTGCTGTATGTCTGCACCAACACCAGTCCCAAAGTCCAAGGTGAAGAGAAAGTGTGGGTGAAGAAACTGTTCAAGCTGTCCAAAAACACACTCTATCAGAACATGGAAGATGGAAGCAAATCTTGGAAAGAACACCGCGTCAAAGGAAGCTCCACGGCCTTCCAGAAACAGAAACTGATGCGACCCAATGGAGAATGGACTGCCATCAGACATCTCTTCCAAGTGGACACATTGGATGATCGAGGCAATCAAGAGACTCTGTGGCTGGCATGTAGAACCAAAGACAACGCTGAACAGTGGTGCAAAGCACTTCACGCTGCATCATCGCTCTATTCGTCGGAAGACTCCCAATCCACCTCGAAACAATACCAGTCGCCCCTCACCAGAGCCATCCCTGCCATGCGCAACCTGTGGCAGAACGGACTCAAAAGAGTGAGAGGAGTGGAAGAGGAATGCAATGCACGCTCAGAGGCACCGGAAACACAGCAAATGAGCCCTGCCACAGCCACCAGCCACTACAAGTCCCTGCGCTTGAGCACGAAGAAAAGGAAAGTCATCCCATCCCAAGAGACGCTCGACCTGGCTGTGCAGCTTGGACAGGTGCTGGAAAGAGCAGGCGGCAATGACTGGAGACAAATTCACTACGAAAATGGAGTGCGGGTGCTCATTGAGGGCAGGTGCGATCAGTCTCCCTGCAGCAGAGAACCATTTGGAGTTATCAAGTCATCAGTGATTGTCCGTACCATGCCCCGTGAAGTTTTCAATCTTGTAAAGGATGTTGGCGGGGACCAGCCTTTCAACTGGGACTATTCTGTGAAGTCGGCCAAGATCGTGGAACAGGTGGACAAAGATACCGACATTGTACAAATCAAATACAGAGCAGCAAAATTCAAAGGAAGCTTCTTAGGGATCTGGTCCATGCCCATGCTGGTTGCCCCACGAGACATTTGCATACGTAGATTTTGGAGGGAGGAGGAAGACGGAACACTTTCGCTGACGTACTACTCGGTCGAACACGAGTTGTGCCCTCCGGAGCCTGGATATGTGCGTGCATGGATTTATGGAGGCGGGTTCACAATAGCCCCAAAAGCACCTGGGCAACAAATTCCTGGTATGGATGAATGCCTCGTATCCCAAGTACTCCACATCGATGCAAAAGGATGGTCGCCGCTGTGGGGTGCTCCCATCTTTGGATCCGAAAAGGAATGGCTTCGACCCTTCTTCAGTAGCTTGGCTGGGCTCAGAGATTTTGTGGAACAGAGGCAGTTTCTTTCTGAACACTTGCACGATACGATGCGAGCCATATCACAGACAAAGGGGACAAACGGCGCCAGTTTGAAGGCTAGAAAGAGACCAGAA
The DNA here is from genome assembly GCA_038048775.1 of Picocystis salinarum. NCBI lineage: Eukaryota > Viridiplantae > Chlorophyta > Picocystophyceae > Picocystales > Picocystaceae > Picocystis > Picocystis salinarum. The sequence continues at coordinate 13,371 of JBBULP010000540.1, read as the reverse complement.
AGGACTGAGAGCAGTATGTCCGGCTTCAAACGAAACTTGATCGAAGTCATGGAGGATGCTGCCCGCCGATCGAAAAGGGCCTGCGGCAGTCTTGATGCAAGCATGTGGTCTAACTCAGATGTGGCATTCCAAGTCAGAGGATCAAATTACCTGTACGATAAAAAAAAGGTTCTGTCTGACCCTTCTCTGATGGAAGTGGTTGCTGTGGATCTTTTCGAGTTTCCAATGCCAGAGGAGCATGTGGCATCAAGAGCAGAGAGTGCGCTGCACAAACTTGATTGTTCTGAAGCAAGGCCACTGCTAGCCGTTAACTTCATGTTGCCTGGTCCTCCGCATTTGAACATGGTGTTCTACATGCAGCTCAAAGAAGAGCATTCGCTTTCGCAACGCATGCCGGCGATTGCACTGATGAAGCAGTTTTTCGATGCCGACGATCGCTTTCGTAACGACCACTTCAAAATCATCCCGAGAGTTGTGCAGGGGAGCTGGGTTGTGAAGCAGGGAGTGGGGAACAGTCCAGCTGTTGTGGGCAGAAAATTGCGGCAAGCCTACCACAGGGGCGACGGGTATCTTGAGCTGGACGTTGATTTGGGTTCTTCATCCGTTGCAGGGGCAATTTTGAACATGGTTTCTGGTCTCTCCAAGAAGCTGGTGGTTGACGTCGCTGTGCTTTTAGAAGCTGACAGCAACGAAACGCTGCCAGAGCGCCTTCTTGCAGCCATCCGATTTTCGAAAGTAGACCTCAAGACGGCGGTGAAGCTACCCTCCGCGCAATGCGTCGACGTCCAAACGCTGCGGAAGCAGTGGAAAACTCCAAGCAAATGCCTTCGACCGATCAGCGTCAATTGCCAGGTCCCAAGCAGTCCCGCAACACAAGCAAGGAAGCTTCGTTGAGGGCTTGGACTGTATGCAGGCTCTGTTTGGATCTCAGGCATTGATGCGTTGATCGGCGTAGCAGGCATTTTCCAAGCAACAATAAGCCTTTACACCAAATGCGTTGATAAGGCAATATTTATTCCACACCAGGTGAGCGGGCAATCTGAAACAAGCTTGGGTGCATCTTTTTGCGTTGGGACAACTGCTTTTTGTGTTTTACCATTGACACCAGAGGTGGACGTGCACGTCTTATCCTTCGTCAGGTTGCTTTCTTCCAACCCCGGACAGTGGTGCACGTTGTTCCTCGCAGCCGTTCAGCGCTTGCCCGTTGCGACCGAGCCTCTCTTTGGCATTTCCCAGGGTTTTACACCGGACTCACCACACGCGTTGCAGGTCCACGCAAGCCGCACGCGTCGGATCTCGCATTTTTTTTCTGCTTCTTTCCCTTCTCTTGCACCATTTTGCATCTCCTGCACCGGTCCACGTTCTCCTCGATGCATTCCACGGTCTCCATTGGCACATCGTCCTCTTCGTCCTTTTCGTTTTGCGATTCGCGTGGTCCAGGTTTCCTGTTCCTCGTGCACGTGCTGTTGCATCCTGAGGACGGTGGTCATGACACGTCCCAGTGGCGAAGTGGTGGGACCCACGACGTCCCCACGTGCACATCGACGGTGGCGATGGACCCCACCGACGGGTCCTGGCAGGAACGTGCGGTCCAGATCGAAGCCCCGGAGCTGGGGTGCCACGTGGACGTGCTGGGGGTGGCCCACGTGTCTGCCACGTCAGCAAAAGATGCGGTGGGGGCGGTGCGAGGGGAGGGCGCTCGAGTCCCTGCGGACGCCGTGGTGTTGGAGCTGGACGCACACCGCTTGCGTGCGCTTTTGGAGCGCGAGACGTGGCGCATGGACAGCCGCGAGGAGACGAGGAGCAGCATGGACGTGCTGCGAAGATGGGCGGAGCTGGGAACGAATGGATACGCCACCCGACTGGTCCATTTCGGCGCACAAGCCGTGCTTGGTGCAGAACCAGGTGGCGAACTGCGAGCTGCCTACCGTGCTGCGAAAGAAGCAGGTGCCATGGTGGTGCTGGGAGATCGACCAGCCAGCGTCACGTTGCAGCGAATGGCTGCACGTGGAAGGACCATGAACGTGGCCTCGGAGGAATGGGAGCATCTGCAAAACAACCGTCCAGAGAGATCCAACCCAAACCCATCCCAACGTGAAACCATGGAAGAAGAAAGGCAAGAAACGCACCGTTGGGATAACACCCACCAATCCACGATCGAAACCAAAAGCAGCGGAGATGAACAGCTCATCAAAGCTGCAGAAAGGGCAGGATGCAGCAACGCAAGAGAAGCCATGAAAGCCTTGCAACGAATGTTCCGAAAAGGTAGCCACGAGCCCATCGTCACGTCCGATCTGAGAGAAGTGCGCAAGTGCGCCAATTCAGCCATCGAACACATGAGAGACAAAGCGCTCGTCGAAGTGCCTTCGGTCGAAAGCAACTTCAGGACTACCCTTTTGGAAGAGAGAAATCTCATCCTGGCCAAAGCCATCAAAGACACTTGCAAAAAGTGCAGCAATTTGCAAAGAGATGTGCGCGTTGTTGCGGTGGTTGGCGCATCCCATGTACCAGGCATCCAGAAAGAATGGGAACACTGTGATACCCCTGAGGCTCTGGCAAAGATCAGTGAATATAACCAATCTGTGCCTTACGATGTCGTTTCACCCAGGTCCAGCTATGCTCTCCTGGGGTTGGGAGCCTTGGGGGCCGTATCTCTGGCCAGGCGATTTCCCAAACTTGTCGTTCGTGGGAGTGGGGTGATCGTAGGTTCCCTATTGGTGGCTGGAGGCGTGGCATTACATGGGGTAGTGCAGATGGAGAAGCAGCTCCAAAGGCTAGCAGATGCGAGTCAACGACTCAAGGAGGAGGAGGAAATGGGGTTCTGGAACGATAGTGAATCCATGGAGTACAAAATGTACAGAGAATGATTGGAGCATGAGCCAGATATTCGGGTGATTTTGTATTTTAAATAGGTACATACTCCGAGCGGTACCAGCTCTTTACAAAGACCCTTCGACAGAAGGCATCACCATCATGGATTCCCAACTGTGTGGGTTGAAGGTTCAGACGGTTTGTCGTTGGGATCCTGGCTGTTGTTTACCCCGGGCTGTTCCTTGCTGCACATAGTAGTCACAGCTTCTCTCAAGCTGTCTATTTGACGGATCCGACGTTCCAAGGAGTGAATTTCCTCCGCAAGACCGCTATGTGTGCATTGAAACAAATTGACTGCCCTTTCGTATGCTTCCTTATCTATATGTGGGCTTGCGTGGATCGACTCGATGCATTCTGCTGCGTGGTTTTTGCTCATCTTAGCCGCTTCGACCCGTCTACTCAAGTCTGCCGTGAGAAAGTCCAGGAACGCCCTGAACGAGCTCTCTCCAAACCCAGGCATGAAAACAACTTGCTCCTGCTGTTTCTTTTGGGATGTCCCTGGAGGATTGTGCCTGCCGTCTTCCGTGTCCCCTGTGTGTTCTGTGCAAGATTTGGGAGGCTGTGCTGGTTTCAGAAGCGCCCTTTTCGAGCTTTTGCCCCCTCGCAGCTTTGAAGCTTGGGAAGTTGTGCGTTTCCTCTCTGCTAGTTGCATGACGGTGGTTGCTGCAACCATGGTGTTGGGGGAAAACATGGTGTCTGGATTGGTTTGATCTGGTTCCAGCGTGCGAGAAGGCGTGGTTGCCTTGGCAGCAGGTGTCACGGCCTGTTCGCTGACCTGAAAGAGTAGATCCAACCCCGCATTCGCATCTTCCCCTCCATCCGGAAGCATTGATTTGTCATGGCCTGCTGCAGTTGGACAACGATTCTCTTTGTCTTGGCTTCCAACCAAACTGAACTGGACGTGGACCTTGCCTCGTTTCCCCAGAGGCGTGCACGGACCATCCGTCTTCGCGAAGGCCACGTTCTTTTTGGAACCTTTCGTGTCCGCAGCTGCTGGAGACGTCAAGAAACGCTTGGGTTTCCGCACGGCACGTTTGGCTTTGTTCCATGTCTTTGGCGGACTGCACGGGAAGCAGTCCACCTCGGCAGCGTCTTTCGCCGCTTCTCCATCCATCGAGGTGCCAGCTTCGCACGTGTCGTCCACTTCGCTCCAATGGGTATCCCAAACGTCCCGCCGATGCGTCCAAAACGATGCAAAAGCTCGTCCAACGTGCGTCGGAAGGCAGACAACTTGGCGCCAGCTTTCGGTTTCGGATTCGAATCCAATCGATCCGTTGCACTCGCCCCACTCGAAGGTCGTGCGAGTTAACTCGGTGCTTAATTCGAGGCGGAGCCAAGACCAGGCTTGCTGGATGGGATGGGAAACCACCAGGACCATCCCAGGTGGAGAGGAGGACACCGATCCTGCACGAGGATGGGTGCTGCAATTGAGGAGGAGAAGCAGATGACACACAGGCAGGTACGTGCAGGGCTGTACAGAGAGACAGAAGAGGAGAGGAGGCCCTCGGGAGCGCAGGACAGGAGGATGCGCTGGTACACGCCATTGCAGTGCTTGCCAATCGTTTGTACGCACGGTCCCGTTTTGCAGGGATCCTCAAGTATCCCATCTGGTTGTGCGTGAAACCTGCAAGTTAGTTGGCGTGGAACCTCACGTAGCGGGAGTTGAGGTGGCTATGGTCAGCCCTTGTCTCGGAATGCTCCTGCCTGCCGCAACCCAACCCAAACAAAGGGAACGTAAGCGCCTGACACACTCCATAGATTTGGGCTCCTGAAGAACAAGCACGAGCGTGGCTTTACATCTCTAGCTTTCTGGGGAAGGTGAATCATCGGTCCACAGGTACATTCAGCGCATGGATGATGAAGATAAATCGTGACAGGGCATGCTAGCCTTATTGTGCTCCAAGGAAGAGCAGAGAGGAGTGGGGGTACAAATGAAAACCATTGTCGCTTTAAAGAAAATGCTGATTATCATGGGGTAGAAATTACCAGTAGAATCTAAGGCCCAAGACTGGCAAGGAGCATTGCAGCAAGGTGCTGCGGCCGCGCAGTCTTCCAACCTCCTCAACAGCAATCAAGAGCAATCAGCTTCAAGACATCTAGGCATGTGCATGCACATTCCTGCACACCTCGAGCTGAACGTCTCCAGCGAGGCTGAGAATGTCTCCTCCGCACAGCAATCTCCTTTCCTTGCGCACCAGCTTATCTTCGTTGATCTTGGTTCCGTTGGTACTGCCTAGGTCCGTCACGTAGATCTTGTCCCCGTGTTCCTCCATTTCGATCTTCATGTGTTTCCTGCTGACTGTATCGTAATCCACGACGGCGTCCACATTGGGAGCGTCTCTTCCTATGATCAGTTCGGTTTTGTTCTTCTCCTTGAAGAGTTTGGTGAGGTTGATGGGTTCGAAGGTAGCGCATGGATCGTCCTTCATGCTGCTGAGCACCCCTCCTCCGGCCTCCCACTCTCCATGCACGTCGTCTCCTTCGGTGGATCCTTTGTACGTCCCTGACGTACGCTTGGCATCGCATCCAGGCAGATCCAACACCCACTCGTAGTTGTTCACCACGGCCACGCCGCCTTCCGCACGCGTCGCGCGAGCCGCCAGGCGCACGGAACGCGTCATCCGCCTTCCGCAGATCCCGGCAGAACGCCTCGCGGACATGGAGGTGCGCGTCGCAAGGCTGCTCGACGCCATCTTCGCACGCACGTGTGTGCTCGACACGTCCCAACTGACGAGACGACGTGTCGGAAGAAAGACCTGGACGTGGGCAGGGCCAGCTGCCTCTGCGGCACATGCACCAAAAAGGGATCTCACTGCTTGTTAATTCGGTGAATAGAGGGGCGATCGGGAAGGAGGGCGAAGAGGATCGTGTCGGGGCGTGGTCTCTCCACGTCCGAGAAAGAAGCGTCTGGATCGTTTCCCCGGGGAGTTTACGAAAGTTAAGTGGATCGTGGACAGGGACGAAACTGAGGGCCGTGGTTCGATTCGCAGGGTTAAGCGGAGTTTTCGGGGAGGGCACGGGGCGAATCTCCGGGGCGTGTGGCCCGGGAGGTCCAGGGCCTGCCACGTGGCAGTGGGTGGGTTCCAGGTGGAGGAAGGCTCACACAACGCGGGCTACGGAATGAAACCTTGGACAGGACACGTGGATGCCACGTGCCAGCCATGCATTGATGGATGTGCCATGGTAACCACACGGCGAACCCCGGATGGTGCAGGAGTGGAGGCAGAATCTGTCGATCCACGGGTGGAATGAACAACGTGGCGGAGGGTGGGAAAGTTCACACCAAGCAACCGTTGACGTTCGTGGGCGATACGTCCGTGCCCAACACACCGCACCGTCCGTCCCCTGCCAAGCCGTAGCCCAGGTACTGCGTCGCACCAAGGAGCGGCAACGAAGCAAATTGGTACTCGCAGGTGGTACCCAATGGATCGAAGCACCACTTCTCGTTGTACCAAGGCCTTTCCATGCAAGAGAACGGTACGGAAGAATCATGCCAGGACCCCTGCTTCTGGGTTTGGACCAATTGATCGGCATCGAACACGAAGCGAGTAAAGGCACGGTTGCCCAAGTAAGGCTCAGCTACGATCATGGCCACGCCCCCCTGGTCACCTTTGCGGATTCTGTTTTCTGATTCCGTAAAATCCGCGCACATCTGTTCCCAAGGCCCCGGTGGATCGATGCAGGAGACCACCTCGATGAAGACATCTTCTTCGCAGATGTACACCACGGGGTTGGGAAATCCACCCCCGTTCACAAACCTGTGGAGCGTGTTCAGGATCTGGAGGATGGTCTTTTCACTGCGCAACGGTCCCTCCACCCGTTCGACGGCCGAGGCCATCTCCTGCAGCGTTGCAGGCACTTCTTTTCCATTCTGCTTGGTTTGGATGCACTCTCCCAGCACTTTGCTGCTGGTTCCCAACACGCTGCACGGTTCGTGGTAGCATTCCCCTTCCTTTCCATTGCACGCCTTTGCTACGCCCATCCACAGGACGAGGAACCACTGCAGGAGGTTCACCCTCTTGATCGACGTTCTTCCATCGTTTCGTCTCATTTTCGCGCTCGTTTTGGTTCCATCTGCACCCATTGTCCGACCAGGCTGATGCTTGGCCAACCTACCCATCCGTTCCTTCCCAGTCCCGTTTCCTTCCTCGCTCCGCTTCGCGCACGCTTCCAGGCTTCCTTGGACGTCTACCTGGCCTTCCTCCAGGCCGCGGTGCGCCTTCCTTGCGTCCAATTCGTCGCTCGAAAGCGCCGCACGTCGCACGTCGTCGTCGTCGTCGTCGTCGGTCCTTCGTTCGACTTAACTCGAAGCTTAATTCGAGGGGGTGGGTGGATGTGCCTCGGTGTTCGGTCCCTTCGATCCGTCCGAGAAACCCCGGTCGTCCCTCGGACCGTCCCAGGGAGATGGAAGGACCGTCGTGGACCGTCGTGGACCGTCGTGGACCGTGAGAGCGATCGAGGGAGACGGACCGTGAGAGAGGTGGTGGGGGAGAGGAGGAGAAGTTAAGCGAAGGAGTTCACGGAAGAACGGACGTCCCCCTCGACGTGCATGGCGTGACGAAGCCTGGCGCGTGCTTCGCCGCCGCGTAGGAAGTCCTGCAGCGTCTTGCGCCTTCGAAAAGCAAGCAGCATGGTCTGCAGAGGCAAGGCGCGGTCCTGCACGTCTTCCTTCGCACCTGCGGCGTCCGAATTCACCACTTCCGACGCCGACTGGCCGAGCTGCTGGGCCATGAGCGCACGGAATTCCTGCTGGTCGAGCTCGCCGTTGCCGTCCGCGTCGATCTGCTCCATCAGACGGACCACGTGCGCCTTGCTGGCGGACACGCCAAGCATCTGGAACGCTGTGAGCAGCTCGTCGGGATCCAACGTCCTGGAATCGTCCGCGTCCAACAGCTCGAAACAGTCGTCCACTTCGCGACGCTCCTTCGCACTCAAGTTGCGTGGCACCGTAGGACGACCGTGCTTGAGCAACCACACGTTCGTGCGTGCTGCAAGCGCCTTCGACTGCCGTTGGCCACGCACCCGACGTGCATGCGTCGAAGACGAGCTGGACGAGGCGTCCATGCGGCACAAACACGCGCGCAAGACGTCACCAATTCCTTCGACGCCTGATTCGCGGACCAAAGACGATCTTTCCACGCTCGCGAGACCTTTCGAACGTCTTGTCCCGCCTCGAAGGAACACGAACGCGCCTGCAAACGTGCAGGCATGGACCAGTCCACGCCGAGGCGCATGCGAATATTCTCTCGCACGAACGTGGGAACGAAACGTCGTTCGTCGTCGAAGAGACGAAAAGCGTCCTCGCATCTCCGTCGATCAAGCGATGGACAAGGCACGAGGATGATGGTCACGCACGCGAAGTCGAAGTGCAGAGCTCAAAGGTGCGTCCACGTCCTCGGGAACGAGAGCAAATCATCTCGCTTCTGCGTGTGCCGATGGCGCTTTGCCTTGACACTAGACGTGGGAACGTGCATGTATGCAAGGATACCCGTGGAGAAGCAAGTTATGTTCCCCGAGTGCCAAACAACCTCAAACTCGAAAAGAAATTGTAGCCTCAATCGGCGGCTTCTCTTGATCAACAAGCCATTGGCGATGGTGTGCCCATCTTGTGCACTATCCTCCTTTACCAAAAACAACGTCCTTGCATGCTTGTTGAATTACACGATGTTTCAATCGTATGCACGATCCGTGAAGCAAGCATGTAGAGGCGGAATCGGTGCCGTCGGTGGTAGCCATGTTTTCGAGAGTACATATTGAAGCCATTTTACTTTCTCCTCACCGCATTTGCTCACGATGACGTTGGTAAAGTTTCCATGCGACCTACACATATTCCTTCGAATTCGATCCCTCCTTGCGAAAGAACACCAAACTTTCCCTAGACCAACGTTGATGAACGGATGGCTCCTTCTCTTTGACACACTCGTGTGATGCAAGTTTTGATTCTTGAACTCCATCATCTCCCGTCTCATTCAAGTGCAACGTTTATACCACGACGTTCCATGTGAGAGGTGGTGGTGTTTGGTCGAGTCGATGGAGCTCCTTGCGGCAACTGTGTGCAAACCGAATCGCAGGTGAATTTGGTTGAAGCGCACATTCGATTCCAAATGGAACGCTCCTAAAACCACGGAGCTACTATTGTCGTTGCCGCACATTCGTGCATCCATCCGCATCCGTTCCTGTCCGAGGTCTTCTTCCATCCCCTTCCGCTCCACCGATGGTGAGTTACCGGACTTCTGCTTGGAAGGACACCTTCCATTCGACGTCCTTCGATTGCAATTGACGCACTCTTGCTTGGTTTTTTGTTACGCTCCATCACACCTTCTCACTTTTGCACAAGACATCCTCTTCCACGATCTTTCTCCATCCCTCACTCCATGTAACGCTCTCACCCGTCACTTTCGACACGGTTCGACGACGAGCGAAGGAACGATGGTCGGCGCACCTGGATACACTTCAGGGAGGTCCGTGCTGGTGCTGCTGCCCGCAGGAGAGCTGCAGGACGTCAAAACGTTGGCCTGGACCTGCCAGTTGCTGGAGAAAGCAAGCGTGCTGGTGAACTTCGCCGTGCCGACCCTGGAAGGAAGCGTGGATGGAAAACCAGTGGTCTGGATCGGAGATGCAGATCGCACGGACGAACACGTGCAAGAATGGATGAAAAACGAAGCAGCCATGGCGGCCTTGGACCGACCTATCGTTCTCGATCGAGCTATCGGAGTGAAAGGAGCCTCCTACGACGGCATGCTGGTGCCGGGAGGTGCAGAGATGGAACCCCTCTGCCAATCCAGCAGGTGCATGGACATCCTCACACACATGTTCGCGCAGGACAAAGTCGTGGGAACGGTAGGTGGTGGGCTACGCTTCCTCGTCGCTCATTCGGAAAAGCAACAGCAAAGAAGCCAAACGTTCCTGCAAGGAAGAAAGATTTGCAAATTTGCAGATGCCGCGGCCAAAATGTCAGGAGAGATGCCTGACGATCCAACCGTCTCCCTGGAAACGAAGCTGCGGGAGATAGGTGCAATATTCACACCCAGTGAAGATGGGAATGTAGTGGTCGATGGCAATCTAGTGACTGCATCCAGTAGAGGCCAAGTAACAGATTTCTCCATCAAGTTTGTCACGGCCTTGGATCCGCAAAACGTCCCCCAGCTCACGTCACCAGCCGGTGTGCTCCAAGCCGTTGCCAACATCGCGTGACGCGAAACGAATGCTGTAGAAGCAGTAAGTCCATCCAGCTGTTGTGTCAATGACATATTGAATTACAATGCAGGGCTTCTGGAGCATTGCCTGGATGAAGCAAAAAACCATGCAGCCTCTAAGTTCAGGAAGGGTCACCTTCACAACTACTACCAAAACATGAAATGTAAGACACGTACGACGCTGCGGTCATGCCTTACCTCTCCTTCCCAGCCTTATTGTCTTTTCTTCTGTGGCCAGATACGGAGAAGCACACCCTAGTCCAAGAGATCGTCGTCCCCATCGTCTGGGAGTGGCATCTTTGCAGCCTCTTGAAGTTCCTGTTCGTTGATGGCCTGGGCTTGCAGATCGATCTGCACCTCTGCCGGTACGTAGGCAGGCTGCTCGACAAAATGGAGGTTGGGATCGCCGGTGAGCTTGCGTGCCAAGTACAGGAAGGGCTTCTCGAAGTTGTAGTTGGATTTGGCACTGATTTCGTAGTATTGGAGGTTCTTTTTGCGATGGAACGTCACCTGCTTCGCCTTCACTTGTCGATTCTTCACGTCCACCTTGTTTCCACACAACACGATGGGTATGTTTTCACACACGCGGGTCAAGTCCCGGTGCCAGGTCGGCACGTTCTTGTACGTAAGCCGGGACGTGACGTCGAACATGATGATGGCACAGTTCCCGTGGATGTAGTATCCATCACGCAACCCACCAAACTTCTCTTGACCAGCCGTGTCCCAGCAGTAGTACCTGATTTGTCCTCGATTGGTGTAAAAGTCGAGAGGACGCACCTCCACGCCGATGGTGGCTGTCCACGTCCGATCGCGTCGCCCACCAAGGCAGGTTTGCGTGCGCGTCAGCGTTCCCATTCCACCCGTTCGAACTTTCCGTGCGTCCGTCGGCACGTGCACGTACGTTCGTATTTCTTCTCGAACTCTCCTGTCCTGTGACGTTTCACGAACGTGGTCTTGCCTGCAGCGCGACGAGGTCAGCTTCGCGTCTTTCGACCAGCTTAGGGTTCGTCGTTTCGCGCCCATCGGGAACGTGGCGGCGGTGCGTCTCTTCCGTGCGTCGATCTCCACCACGTTCGTTCCCGTTTTCGCGTCACGATCGAGCACGCCTTTCGTTTCAGCGCGCACGAACGACGTGCGTCTCGTGGACCTTCGCTGCGACGACGCACCTGTGCCACCGTCGCCCACGAGCAGCAGCTTGAAGTTGGGCACGCCAGCCGGCGTCTGTTGTCCTGGGAGCGCCTGTCGTCCGAACCGCACCGTCCCAGCACGTCCGTGGCCCACGTCGCATCCGTCCCACGCACGCACGTCCAGGCGACGTCGTTCCACGCCGTGCGCCGTCCCGTGGTCCGTGCGTGTGGTCCCGATCCCGTCCATGCGCGCGTTTTCGCCGATTGTTCCGTCAGTTCCTCCGTGCTTCGCGTCGCTTCGGCTCTTCCTCCTTCTTCCACGCCTCCTGGGAGGCGCGGCAGCTCGCGCGGTCGCCCACCATCGCCGCAGATGCGCGCGTGTCCGGCAGCAGGCGCGCACGAAGCACGACCAAAGCACGATCTGTGGCGTCCAGCCGACCCTCGCCCAAGACACGTGGAGTTAAGCGAAAGTTAAGTCGAAGCGGGGTCAGGGCGGGAGGGGAAGGACCAACCCGATGGAAGGTTAAGTCGAAGGTTCGAGACGAGCAGGGAGGGCGAGGGAGAGAAGCAGAGCGGGTGTGGTGTGGCTTGGAGGAGGAAAAGATGCATTCAAGAAGAAGGAGGAGGAGAAGCGGTGCCTTCTGCAAGGCGGTGGGCGTGGTGGAAGGTGCCTGGATGCGGCTTGGCGTGGCGACGGGTGGCCGGGTAACGGGACGTGCCCACGTTGGCACGGACGATGGACCGAGCGCTGAACCAGTCCTTGCCGTACCATTGGATCAGCTGGTGGTTCTTGAGGACCCCTTCCATCAACACGAACTCCCTGCCTACCAAACGCGTGTCGTGCGGCGTGCCAAAGCACTGATTGGTGGCCTTGGTGTTGCTCCGTTCGCTGGGTCCAGGACAACTCATGTACTGAAGCTTGGACTGAGGGATCCCGCACGGATCAATCACCCCTCCGTTCTGCACATAGGACATGGCCCAGTCCTTGTGGGCCTTGCACTTGTGCCACGCAATCCTGCGTCCCCAATACACCATCCGATAACCACGTGGCAGGTCCCGTGCAGCCACCAGAATTTTCCCAAAGGCTTTGTTGGGATGCTGCACAACCTTCAGGGACGGATCCCCAACCTTCATGTGAACCCTGCAGTACGGCACTTCGCTTTCTGGATCGCGACATCGCATGCACGGTTTCCCGTCCTTCTTGGTGGCCCAGCAGTGGCTCGTGCCCAAGTTCTGCCCGGTGACCTTCGAAACCCGCCTCTTCGACTGGTTTCTCTGCACCTCCATGTCCTACCACTCCTTCGGATGCAGACGCACGCCTCGATCCGGCCGCGCGTCCACTTCGATGCGCACGTGCTCGCACGACGAAAGGCACGTGCGTCCTCGCCACGTTCGAATCATCGCCTGGGCGGGTCCCGTACCCCACGTACGCGTACGGCAATCGGACGTCCGGTTCCACGAGGTCCGGTCGGGTTCGAGTTCGGGTTCGAAAGGCGTTTCGATCGGGTTCGAAAGGGAGGTGTGAAAGGGAGGCGTCGTCCGAGAGGAGGAAGGTGGGATGGCACCGCCACGGTGCGACGTGGATGGAACGTCCGTTTCCTTCCATCCATGGAACGGAGAAATGCATGCACGAACCGACGCGAGGTCTGGAGGGAGGTAGAGAGGACCATCGCGGCGTTGGGGTCGTGGTCGTGGCTGTCTTGTGCTTCCTCGTCCTTTTTCTTTGACGCATGGACACGGTTGTGACACTCAAGCTTCGCATGGAATTCATGGGCGGATTCAAGACGCACACGAATGAAAACGCCTGTAGCACATCGCATCGTCTTGGGCAATTTGCATCGGGTCATCCTTTTCAGATCCCAAAAAGACGGGTGGACGAGCAACCACCCGGACGCATCTCGATCCGTCCTCGGCCGCTTCCTCTTCGCCTCCTTCCACGCATGCCCTCGTCACGTGCATCGCTTGACATCCAATTCCATCGGCACGTTCGCACGCGGTAGAAAGGCGTGCCGTTCGTCCATCGCCATCACGTCCTCCTCGGTTGGATGTGCTACGGCCATTCTTGGATTCTCCCCTCGATTTTTCTCGGAGGGATCCCCCACCTCTCGTTCTCGACCGGCCTCCAATGCCCCCCTTTTTTTTCTTGGAACCCCCCGTCCCAGGGTTCCCCATCGGAC
>JBBULP010000537.1:0-19580 GCA_038048775.1 Picocystis salinarum | reverse complement strand
ATCAAACCGGGTTTTCGATCATATTCACGTAATATTCGCACGTATGCGTGGAGGAGAACCTCCGGGGAAGCAGGGACATTCCCCACTTCCCCAGCTTCCCCAAAAACGAGCCTGTGAAAGGGGCTCTGTCGTCCCCCAAGGGGCGAGGATGGTGTGTGGGTGTATCTGGTGCGTCTTCTCTGGGGCGGCCTGCCCTTTCGTTTCCCATTTGGGTCCTTCGCGTTCGGTTTCCATTGGAAGGTACGGTTCCGATCGACGGTGGTGGCATCCGGTCGACCGTCCCTGTCTCTCCCTGGGATTGGGGAGGAGAGGACCCAACTGGGGTGTACACCACGACGGTCCACGACACACGAGTGGCGGCGGATTGGACCACGACCACACGTCGTGGTGAGAACGAATCGCGGTGTAGGAGGGTGCGATTGCATCTGCTTGTTGGTAGCATGGCGAAGCGCATCGCAAAACCACGTGGGAAAAAAGAAAAGAAAGAAGACGAAACGAACACGCACGGGCCACCCACCAATGGAATCCATCCCACCGAGTTGGAGACGAACGACACCCACCACCAGACCAAGTCGTCCAACGGATCCAACCGACGTGAATGGAAAAGCACGAGCACGGATAAAGGTGCGAAACAAAAGACGAAGAAAAATGAACCAGAGACGAAAAAAACACCCATCCAAATCAAAGTGCGAAAGACACGGTTTGTCGATTGGAAGCCTGGAGCCGTGTCGGCCATTGCGGTAGCACCCAACCAAATTCACCTCGCAGTGGCCAGAGAAGCGGGAGATGGAAGGAGCTGCAGATCCGTGGAAGTGTGGGAAACCGAATATTGGACCCAAGTGGTGACAATCAAAGCACCGCACGTGGAAGAAGATCCAGATGCAGATCGAGGAAACGAACCAGATGGTGGGGGTCATGGGGAAATCACCGGCCTTGTGTGGGTGCAGGACGGGAGTGGGAATTACAACATGCTGGTGACCAGTGGATTAGACGGCATGCTGGTGGTCTGGGATCTTCAACAGAAAAAAGTCGTCGGAACTCTGGAAGCAGGCGGTGGAGCGATCTGGGACGTGACGTGTCGTCCTGCAGGCACAAAGCACAGCACAACGGGAGAAGCTGCACCCAAGGAGCCGGAACTCCAACCGTCCCAAATCGCTTGCGCGTGCGACGACGGAAGGGTTCGGGTGTTCGATTTCACTTCCCAAGGACTGGAGTTTCGAAAGGTGATCGGACGGGCCGAAGGGAGGGCCCTTAGCGTCGCATGGCAGAGGGACCACTCTGCCCTTGCTGTGGGGACGTCAGACGGCTTCATCCGAGTCTACAATGCACAACAGCTTTTAGGGAGAGAAGCTGTTTGTATTTCATTGGGGGAATGCTGCGTGTGGTCCCTTCTTATCCTGGACGATGGTACGATTGTGAGCGGTGACAGCAATGGCACCACTTCGTTCTGGGATCCAGAATTTGGGACTCTCCTGCACGAGTTCAATCAGCACGAAGGAGATGTTCTTTGCATTGCAGCATCTACCTCGGGATCATCTGTGTTTTCGTCTGGTATCGATAGCAAAATCTGCAGTTTTGAAAAAGTAGAGCAGGAACCAGGCTCCTGGGAATGGGTGTATACCAATTACAAACGTACACATACCCATGATGTCCATAGCCTTGCTATTGTTGCTGATAGCATATTTGATGGAGGTGCCATCGTATCTGGTGGAAACGATACCCAGTTGTTTGCCTATTCAGCAGACAATTTTTCGTCATACCATCCAGTTCGATTCTGCCGGTGCCCCCAGGTACCAAAAATGTTGGTTGCCGACGCTCAAGAAGACAGACAGGGCACAATCATGACAATTCAGCGAGACCTTTGTGTGGAGGTATGGCGGATGGGCAGGGCGCAGAAAAATGTAGAGCAAAGCAAGTGGCCAATGCGCCTGCCCCAGAGAGAAGCTTCTTCGTCTGCGTCACTCTTGTGCATGGTGGATAGCCCTGCGCGACACCCAATACGCTGTTCAGCATTTTGCCCCAAGTCTGGTATCCTTGCTATCTCGGACACATGCTTGACGACAGTCTCCAGGCTGGATAAACAAAGCAACAGACTCAAGCACAAGGCACTTTTAGGCACGTTTCCTAGCGCTTTTGCTGTATTCATCGTGGGCAACGGATCCAAGTTGTGTCTCCATTGCAGTGATGGATCGATCGGGGTGTATGATACTGTCACTGCTCAGAGAGATGTTTCTTTGACTGAGCACCTTGCTGAGTCTGAAACATCCAGAGATTTTTCAGAGGAAGTTTTTGTGGGTAGCATGAATAAGAAGTGGTTTGCAATAACATCGGAGGGGAAGAGGAGGATCCATGTGTACAATGCGGAACGGATGGAATATCACGGGCCTCTACCATGTTCTTGGGAAAGTCTGGCTCCCATCACCGCTTTGGCCTTTGATGAGGAGGGTCGACATCTAGGCGCATGCACAGCCGATGATACGTTTTGCCTTTTTGACGTGGAGGAACGGAAGCCAAGTCCTTGGGCCATCAACTATGGGTCAACCGTCTCAAAAAAGTTAGAGAAAGTATCAGGCCTTGCCCATTGTTTAAGCTTCTGCAGCACACAACACGCGCAGCTTGCCATGATTGGGACGCCGAATTCGGTGTGTGTCTTTGATCTAAACGGGCCTATGACTGATTCAGAGGATGTATCCAAGAAGCGCAAGAGAGGCCCAGGGGGGTATGATGTGGGGGATGCAAATTTCAAGGTCCTTGCTCTTCCAGAGCCATGCCTCCACGTTTCCTTGGCAGAAGAAACAGAACTACTAATTGTGGAAAAACCATGGCTTGACGTGCTAGAGAGTTTTCCACCACCCCTGTATAGACACAGGTACGGCACATAGATTCACTTTTATTTCAATAAATTGTCGGATTAGTTGCCACAGCAAGTGTGCACATCCGTTTATTCAATGCCTCAGTCAACCCTGGGGATTAAGCTCTTTCCATTTCTTCTCTGCCTTGTCAATTCGTTGGCCTTTTCTAGAAATTGGGTCGTTGACCCTTCCTCTTGAGCAACTGGCCTTGAGGAAAGTTCCTTCTTCCGTCTCCTGGGTTTCTCTTTCTTTTGGATGTCCCTGGATGCGATGCCAGGATCCTCTTCTCCCTCGGATCCACACGATGCCTTGCTTTCTATTCCATAGAAGCTGTCTGCACTGTTGGGAGCTTTGGACTGGTTTTCTTGTGCAGAAGTTGGTTGGCTCCTCAAGTGATCATTATGATTTTTTCCACGAGAGTCCTGCGAGAGCACTGCCGAAGATGAACAGTTAGCCTCACTGAGGCTCCGTATAGGATTGTCTGCCGGGGTAGGTGCGATACTGGCGAGTTCACTTTGCTGTTTGTTGTGAGCAGTCCTACCCCTTCTTTGCAATGCTGCAAGTCTAAGCAACTCATCTTTCTTGGTCGGGTCAGGGCACAAACCTGCAATTTCACTTACGATCGATCCAAGGCCCAGGTTGTCAATTAAACTCATGTATGCACCTCCATCGACTTCATTGCGTTGGAACGCAGCAGTTGCATCACGGAACGATGCAAAGCACTCATAGCCCAATCTCTCCTTAATATTCTGGACAAGCACTTTATTGGCTCTTCTGATATCGTGATCATCATTCTTGTCAGGCAAGTTATTGCTAGTTTCCCGAGCATCAGCGCTTTCCCCTCCATCTATTTGAGGCCAACTGGCTGTGGCAAGCGATTTTACAGAGCCTACAGTCTTCATTCTTGAACTTGAAAAGCCTGGAGGGGGCTTTGAAGAAGGCGCATTTGCTTGCCATGGCAGTTGCCCACCACTCGTCTTTTTTGGTGAAATCAATTCACTTTGTGATTTTTTGGATGATGTAGTTCCCACCCAAGAGGGCTTCATCTCAGAATTTTTCCCTTTCCTTTTTGAAAGAGATGGAAACTCTTCATTGCTTCGTAGATTGCCCATGGAAGTGCTGCCACCCGCAGCAGAAGCCCAAGCCCCTGTGGAGCGATGTTGTGAAAAGTTTTCCTGTGAAGTAAGAGCGATCTCATTTACCAATTCAGCAGTCCTTGACTCAGAACGCACGCTGTGTACTCTTGCAGGCTTTTTCTCTGTGGTTGTGAAGCACGGTTGCAACTGCATAGCCTTCTTTTTCTCTGCTTTGCTCATGGATTCTGGATGTTTTACAGCCTTGTGTCTTTTCAGTTCATCAGCCGTTCGAAAGACAACAAATTTCTGTTCTCTACATTCCATGTGGGTACAAACATGGTGCTTTTCAACAAAGTGTTTTTCTAGGTGCGGATAGTCTTTGTAGTAGGTGTACTCCCGAGGATTGTCCTGTCGGCAGAGGAAACAGTGCTCGTGACTTCTCTCCATATGAAAGTATATCTCCCCTTCACCATAAAAGTGCTGGCTACAGAATTTGCAGCAGGGATGCCCTTTGAATCCTTTGGCACCGTCTACGTGATCAATAAGCGGCTCTCCCCTGTCAATGTGGCGCCGAAGTTCTTGAGCTGTGTAGAGTTTCTGCTCCCCAAGAAAACACTGCCTCCCTTCCAAGCAAAGTTCGCAGAAAAACTTCTTGTGCTCTTTTTTCAGATGGGCTTCGAGCTGGTTCTTGTGCTGGAAGGTTTTGTTCTGGTTGCAGATCAAGCACACTGGTTTGGATATTCGTTGCGTTGCTTTGAAGTGTTCATGGTCGGAAAAGTACACGTTTGTTTGTTTGTCTTTCCACACGCGACCTTCCTTGACATGTTGGTCCAATTTTTCCCACTGGATGAGGTCTTGCCTTGTCAAACGTTCGTCCCGGTGATCCACCACGAACGCTGCTTGGCACTCCTTCTGACAGATACAGCACTTCTTGTCGCCTAGCACCAGCCTGAGCCGCATCGTACATGCACTGCAGACTTGTGCTTGGTGTTTTCCTGCACATGCTTGTCCGATTCCCACCCACAGGAGTGGTTCTGCACACACCACACAATCTTCTACGTCCACCGCCATCGTGTCCATGTCCGCCGCCTGCGTACGTCGTGGTGTGACTGGACGGTGCGTGGGTGCAACTGGTCGGATGGGGTGGGGTGGGGTCAGGCAGGCAGAGGAAGGCAGGGATCCGAGCACGGGTACCAGATACACCTTCACACCGGATTTGGGGACGTTCCAGGTCATCTTTCGATCTCACCACGGCAACCTGGTGGACTTGCACGTGGCCCATGGCATCATGCCACGAAAGATTGGTTACCGGTGGATCTGGTCTTTCAAACGTGCATCGGACGAATGTAGAATGGACCAACAAGATGGGAGGCGAGAGAATTCCCACCAAAGGAACCGTACATGGATACACCGCCAGTGGACAGGACACGGAATGTCTCATTCTTGGAAAACAAAGGCACGTCCAATCCACACACAAGGCATCGGTTGGTGGACCCGGAGGATTGGGAACGGAGATTTTCGTGAAAGAAAACACATTGCATACAAAGCAATCCCAGTCAAAGCAGTTAAATGAGTTGGTGTAAGCGAAGAAAGTTTGCATGCCTTGCGCCTCCTTGTCAGAACCAATCGACTCGGTGGAGTGCGGCGAAACCACTCATGGCAAATCAAGCACTAGAGCTGCCTGACCTCAACCGAGCTGCCATCCTCTTTGGCAGCTTGGGGACGATGGCATTTTCCGGTTCTTTTGGCACGCCGGTCTCCTTCTCGGACAAGGTGAGCTCCACATGGCATGGGTGAGACAAGTACGGGTTGATTCGTCCGTGAGCACGGTATGTCCTGCGTCGCTGCTTCATTGCCTGATTCACTTGGATGTGAGAAATATACAGGGCATCCACATCAAGACCCTTCACCTGCAAGTGCGGGGAATCAACAATCGAACAAGTCAGTACATTGCAAGCGACATTCTTGAAGTGCGTGCACTGCCTCAATATTTGGCATGCGCACATCTACGCTGGCATCCCCATCCAATTCCTGGCCGTGGTTCTTCCTACGCACCTCTGCATTGCTTTCTGCGTTTTTGAGGAGTTCCATCAAGAACTCCACGGACTTCTTTGGCCAGCGAGCCTGTCCATTGGTGGATCCCTCGTTCTTTGCCTGCGCCGTACGTCCCACACCACCGCAAAACCTACGAAACGGGATGGCTCTTTCTTTGCGGAGCACGGCTTCGAGGTAGCTCTTGGCTTTCGTGAGCTCCATCTTCTTGATCGCCATGGCAGCTTCTCGCGTGTTTTTGAAGTGCACACGCAAGTACGAGCCGCGAGCCTTGGCGCTCTGTTCGTTCGGTTCACGTCCCCGATGCGAGTGGTTCCATCGTTCCGTCAGTCTTCTGTCCGTTGGTTCACACGTATCCCTTCCGGGTTTCTTCCCTTCCTCATCGCATGTTTCGGTGTCCTACGATCGACGAACGCGTGTTCGCTGCATCCTTGCATCATCCTACTCGTAGGGACGGCCTTCGTGTTCCTTTTCCTTGCGATTGGCATGCACAGGTACCGTCCGCCGCCGGAACCCTTTCTCTATCCCTTGTCGTTCTTCCCTTTCCTGTTTCTTTCTTTTTCTTTTCGGATCGCTTTCCTTCGTTTCCTGCATCGCGTGTTGGGCATCGTCTCTTCCCTTTCATCCTTGCTCCTCGCATACCTTGGCTGCGCTGTCTGGTTCGCGTGCGTATTTCACCATCGTGCGACGTGTTGAGTGTGTTCGCACCGCAACTCCTCCACGTCTGGGTGTCAGTCGTGTCCAGAGGCGGCGCACCCCCCTTCCTCCCTCTTGTTTTCTTTTTTTTTCTTCTTTTTTTTACGATGGGGATGGGGTGGAACCCGATTGGGACACCCATGGAATGGGATCGGTCCAACCCACCCGCCCGTCTGTCTCTTTCACTTTCTCTTTCTCTTTCTCTCCATCCCTTGCCATGCCGATCGGTCTCTCTCTCTCTCTCCCCTCCTCCTCTCACACCCGACCAAGTCCCATCGACGATGGAGACCACCCGTCCACGAGGAAAGGGAGACGACCAGGCGAAGGGAGGCGTGTGGAAGGAAACAAGGTGCATCGCATCCACACCCGCACAAGCATGGGATGGCACCACTGGACGTGGACGATGCTGTGGATCACGTGGATGAAAGGGACGTGGGAAAGGTACGTGCATGCCAAACCACACGAAGGGGTGGGAAGGGAAGAAACGACGCACCAGCGAACCAAGAGAATTGCACGTGTCCGGTGGTACCATGGAAACCCACACCATCCTATCCCATGGGAGAAGAAAGAAACAGAAAACGAAACCAACCCACGACGTCCTGTGCACACGCGAGAAGTAGAATTCGAAACAAACAGAACAGAACGACGACAAGGACCGTCCCACGCGTCGAACAAACGAAACGAAACTCGAACAACACGCGTCCATGGGTCCGTGGCAACGACGAAAACGTTCCCAAACGCATCCAAGGAATCGAAACGGACGAAAGCGAAGCTGACCTGCGACGTGGATCCACGGGACCACTCGACGACGTCGATCGATACCCACACACGTGCAGACCGTCCACGTGCCAAAGCACGACAAGCGGAAGGTGCGAATGCAAGGCGAGACATCGACAACCAAAACGAGGAGATGTGCAGACGGATCACGAAGGAACGACGAAACTGACGCGATGACTCGTAGACATTACGTCGCAGATGACGAAGGAAAACTGTGCAGCTGGATGGACAGAGATCCGAATACCGCGTGCTGTCGAAACGGAGAAAAATACACGTGCGAAAGATGCACGGAGGAAGGATGCTGCGACGTGTACGAAAGATGCGTGTCCTGCTGCCTGGGAAAGGTGGAACCGTCGGAGTGGAACGAGCACCGGCAATTGTCCAGTCGTCCAGACGTGGGAAAGTGGAACACGCCTTTCGAACTCTGCAACCGACTCTGTCGAACGAACGCAAACGCGACCGTGCATGAGAATGCCTACCGCAGCACGTTTCGATTCTGCTTCAACCTCACAGGACGATACGCACCCCACACACAGCAGGAATCAAACGCAATCGATCCCACCATCACCTTCGTAGCCGGAGTGACCGGCCAGAATTGCGACGGTGCATGTCGGAAAGTCAAAAAGACATGCTCAAACGATATCCTCGAATGGGCGAACGACTGCAGCCTCCTGCAGAGACACTTTGGGTGCACCGGGAAATGTTCCTTCGGCCAAAGCCCATGGATGCCAGCGTTCACCCCGGGGAATCACCCGTTTGGCGGAGAAGAATACGTTTGCATGCTGGGGACGAGTTCACGGTCTGACTGTTCAAGCATGTCGTTCAATAGCGATCGCATGTGCGCTTGCAAAGGTTGAATCGAGTGGCGCTGGCCGATACAGGATGGTGAACAGTTGTGAGGTTGTTACTTTCATATGTGCCCCGGCCTTATGCTCCGTAATAAAAACAGGCTCTTTCATGAACAAGAGTTTGAGCAAATAGCCGTCGTGCCGCTGGTGGTCCACGCACAAAAGGCAAACACAAGAAACAGGTTGCGTTTTACTTCCACGGGTCCTCTGGATCAACAACCTCGGGTTCCACAGCAGTAGCGCCGCTTTCGGAAGGTTGTGCATCGGAGGAAAGGCCAGCTGCAAACGTCATGGTGTCATAAATCTTCTTTGCAAAGTCCCGTGGATTCTCTATTGGGAATCCCGATGTCAAAAGGGCTGTGTCGTACATCAGCGAAACCACCTCTGTTGCCTGTGGGTCGTTTTTATTGTTGGCAATCCTACTCTTGATGTCCTTGATGATAGGGCTGTCTGCATTAATCTCCATGATTTTTCTACCCTTCATATACTCCATTGCATTACTGTCACCCATAGCCTGTGCTTTCATGATCTTCTCCATGTTAGCACTCCAACCGAACTTGGAGGTGACCAAGATGGCAGGGGAGTCACTCAACCGTTTCGAAATGACCACCTTCTCCACTTTACTGCCCAATACGCTAGCCATGAAGTCGGTGACATCTTTGAATTCTTCTGCCACCTTTTCCTCCTTCTGCTTCTCCTCCTCTGTTTCCTCACCCAGTGCAAGATCCTCCTTGGAGACATCCGCCAACTTTTTCTCTTGGTACTCCCCAAGATTCGTGAAGGCCACTTCGTCGATGGGCTCCGTCAGATAAATCACTTCAAAGTCCTTCTTCCTGAGCTGCTCTAAAAAGGGAGCATTTTCTGCCGCTTCCTTGTTGTCAGCAGCAAGGTAAAAGATGTCTTTCTGCTCTGGCTTCATTCGGCTGATGTAGTCGTCCAGCGAGGTCATTTCATCACCACTCTTTGTCGTGTAGAAACGGAGGAACTTTGCAAGTTCTGCCTTGTTGTCAGGATCTTCGATTATGCCAAGCTTGATATTTTTTCCAAATGACTCCCAAAAGGTGTTGTAATCAGACTTGTCCTCCCTTTTCGAAATCTCTTTGATCATGTCAAAGGACCGCTTAATAAGCTGCTTGCGCATGATCCGAGTGATGCGGGATTCTTGCAGGATCTCCCTGGAAACGTTCAGGGGAAGGTCGCTGCTGTCAATCACCCCCTTGATGAAGTTCAAGTACCTGGGCATAAGGTCCGTGTCAAACTCATCACTGATGAAGACCCTCTTCACGTAGAGTTTGATGTTGTTGGATTTTCCAGAGAAGTTTTGCTGGCTGTCAAACGGCGCCATGCCAGGCACATACAATATTCCACGGAACTCAATTGTGCCTTCAACATTGAAATGATTCTGGGCAAGCGGGTCCAGGAACTCCCTGAAAGTGGTCTTGAAGAATCCATTGTATTCTTCCTTTGATACTTCCTTTGGGTTACGAATCCAAATGGGTTTGTTTTCGTTTTGCACAATCCAATCGGGGACATTTTCGTACTCGGTTTTCATGACCTCTTGAACCTCTTCAGGCTCCTTCCCTTCTTCCTCGGCCTTTTTCTTGGCTTCCTCTTTAGCCTTCTCTGTTGCCTCGACGTCTACCACTTCCTTTGGCACTGTCTTCTCGCCCCAAACCTTGATTGGGAAGTTGAAAAACTCAGAGTAGGTCTTCACAAGACTTTGGAGTTTGGCCGGGTCACAAAATTCTTCCGCGTCTTCCTTCAGATGAAGTGTGATCCGAGTCCCTCGTTTGAGGGGTTCTCCATCGTCTGGCCTGACAGAATAGCTAGTGCTACCCATGCTTGATTGCCAGATCCACTGGGTGCTGTCGGCATTGTTCTTGGTTTGTACGGTCACCCTGTCGGCCACCAGGAAAGCAGAGTAGAATCCCACTCCAAACTGGCCGATGAGGTTTGCATCGTGCGTTTCTTGCGATTCTTTGATTTTCTCCATGAATTTCGCCGTTCCTGAACGAGCAATTGTGCCGAGGCTGTCCATCAGATCACTCTTTGTCATACCCACACCTGAGTCTTCAATCACGATTGTGTTGCTTTCTTTATCTGCTTTGATCTTGATTTCGAGATCTGGTCGATCCCCAAGTTGCGAGGAATCGGAGAGCGCCAAGAAGCGAACCTTGTCCAATGCATCGGACGCGTTGGAAACCAGTTCGCGTAGGAAGACGTCCCGATTGCTGTACAGGCTGTTGACGATGAGGTCCATGAGGCGGTTGGTTTCGGTTTGATACTCGAAGGTTTCTTCTGCAGGTGCGTCTGTCGTCGAGGACGCAGCGAAGGTACGCTGACGCCTCTGTTTGGAGGCGTAATTCACTTTCGTTGCTTGCCATTTGCACGGATGGACCATTCGGGTGGCGGCGGTGCTGATGTTTCGCAGCGTCGTTTTTCCTGCATCCATCCTTTTCCCTCCATTTTTCGCGAGCACCTCTTGGCATCCACGTGCCATTGCATTCCCACGCATTCCTGTTGCGACGGTGGTTGTGGTTCGCATGGTTTCGCACCGGTGTGTGGCGGCGATTCGAACAACCCGTACACGCATGCAACGTAGGTTCGGTGGTGGTGCCTCCTACTGGATGTGACACACCTCGGTTTCGTTCGTTGTCTCTCCTTCTCCTCACCCACCCCCTCCGATGGATCGTGGGTTCCAGATACACCATCCACACGTCCAAGGGAAAGTGAGAGACAGAGACAGGACCACGAAGGGTTCCAGAGAGTTCCACTCCAACCTGGCGACCCACGTGGTCGAAGGTGGCGATTCCCAAGGACCACGAGAGGCATAGGAGAGGGGAGTGCCATTGCACACGGACACGACGCATCGACAAATCATGCCCGTCGAGTCCGGACGCCCGATTGGAAACCACGCTTTCCTTCCATCGAACGTGACGAAAACCATGCGTGAAACGGAGGGAAAGAGGAAATCCACAACAATAGGATAAGTGCTCGTGCTTGGCCATCCATAAGCAAACGATAAATACTTTTGTGTCCATATGGCAAAACGAAAAGATACCGACGGATGATGTGAACGATCCAAACAGATTGCAATGGCCGAACGTGCCGTCATCGCAGCATGTCTTGGGAGGGTTGCGTGACCTGGCCCCGACTCAGTGTGTCTTAGAATGAACTTGAACTTGCTACATGAACCGCTCTTCGAAATTCGGTGAAAACTAGAGGGCATGCATGACTCGGATGATTGTCACGCCGGCCAATCCAGAGCATGATACAAGCATCAACCACTAGACTTGACACAAGAGTGCAATCACACAAGTGGTGAACGAAGCAACCTATCCTTGTACGAAAACAATGGTATGGGATGATCTTTTCAACCAACTTCTTTGCAAGATAGAACTCCAAACAATCGATGGACACGTATCCTTTCATGCATTCACCATCGAAACGGACGCGACTCTCGAAGTAGCACAGAAAGTACTACGGGCGATTGATGCGGAGGCAGAAGGAGCGTATTATGCGTTTCTTTGCACATCACGGGCGCGGTCCGAGCCCGCTTGCATTTCATCCACTTCTTCCGTCAGGCTCCGCCCGTTGCAGCCAATTGTGTTTGCGCACTTGTCAACGTTCTCTTGCGTACATGTGCTTGTTCCATGCATGGGATTTGTGCTTCTCCACACCGATCCTTCACCGGTCTTGTTCGAACACGGGTCGTACCTGCAAGTCCTGTCGAGGGTTCTGTACGAATTGTTGCACAGAAGAGCCTCGAGTGCCACGTGGATCGAAGGCATCGTAGCCACAATCGACTACGGACCGGCTAGGCATCCTCTACGTCTGCAGAATAAGGTGACTGTTCCGAAGCACAAGGAATTGAAGGCCGTAGACAGCGCCCAGTCGTGACGTGTGTTTGAAGATGGCCTTGCGTCGTGCCTTTCGATCGTGGGCTCTGCCATCCGCGAGAGGGCTTTCCGCTCTGGCCAACTCAGAAACAGACATCAAGGAAAAACTACTGCGCCACATCCCAGGGAATCGGACCGTTGAGGTGCAGGACACCTCGGGAGGATGTGGAACTTTTTACAGCATACGGGTGGTCGCAGACGAGTTCAAGGGCAAAAGTGTTATCGAACAACACAAAATGATCAATTCTATATTAAAGGTAAGGAGGACGAAGATACAATCCAGCCAATGCAAGTGCCAGTGACGTGTGAAAAAAGGGTGACCTAGGAGCGAGAAATGATGACATTGAAACGGCCTGGGTCTCCCAACCCCGTGCAACATCCTACAAGTGCAACGGTACCTTCACAGGCCACCATAAAGTGTTGTGGGATAGAGAACAATCTACAGATAGAGTGTAGCGGAAAGATACGCCGTGCGTAGCACTCTGACACATGCTGACCATTTCTCGACACGGGCATGCAACTGATGAACAGGAAGAAGTGGCAAACTGGCATGGGATGACCCTGGTCACCAAAGCAACATAGGGTCTGGTGCAGTTAGGATGGGGGCAAGGCTTCGGAAACACCTTTTTCTTACTCGCCAACTCTCAAAACAACGGTGCCTTCTTTCCCTTTTCCGCTGAATAAAAATGTCCCTTCTGGATGTCAGGATAAGTTTTCATGATAAACGCCGCAAGTTCTTGGGAAAAATCCCCTTGAACGTCGATTTCTTCTTTTCCTGTAGCATCTTTTACCACTGAAGCACCGCAGGCAAACTTTTTACCAAACTTCTTCGCAGCATCACTAAGCTTCACTCCAAACAGATCCAATCCTTTCACAGTTGTCACACACTTTTTTTTATTCCTCACGTTCCTTTCCAGAACAACCTCCTTCTGTGGAGCTCTCTTCACCTTACCGCCTGGCATCAGTTTCATGATCGGCTGGCTGCTGTCTCCAGCCGCAGTCGTGGCATCCTCCTCCGAAAGCTTCAGTTCGTCCATCTTGGCATTCAAAGTATCTTCATCAGCGAAGAAGTCCGCGTAGTTGGTGCAGTTGTTTTGCATCCATTCGAGTCCCATGTTTTCACGTAGCCAAGGAACAGATTTGACGAATTCTTTCAAACTCAGAAACTCGCAGTACTCTGGCGGCACGCCGGTTTTTGGTTCGACAATCAGCGGTTTGGGTGCTGTTGCTTGTTCGCCCTCCATTCCTGCCTCGTCGAAGTGCTTTTTTTACACACTCAGCACAGCAAACGCTCAAACACGCGACCTTGTCTCGAAGCAACAGGCTCGTGTTTCTTCCGACGCGGGGGATGGTACACTTCCAAGTGCAAGCAATCACGGCTTCGTATTACGGGCACGAAGATTTGTCAGGCTGTTCGGATGACAACCGGACCACTCGCCAAATCCACACCCAATGGTCCAAACCACGTCCGTTTTCTCAAATGTGCCGGATGGTGGTCGTATTTTCGTCTACGGACAAGCCGTTTGCATAGGAAGGAAGTTCAAGATGTCTTCGTCTAACCGAAAGGATAAGATTCGCTTCGGGAAGGAGGACATTGTCGCATTACGTTCGTGAAGTATACTGACACAGTGGCAAACCTTGAAGATAGAAGTGCAAGAGACGAATCCCAAGTGCACCTATCGACGTGGACGCAATTTATTTTGATCTTCTCCCCTTCAAACTACTATGCATACGGAAACGAATCTTCAAAATGAACTTGAACCCAACCAATCGCACAAAGGGGCAAAGAAGAAGCGACTTCCCTTGTTGAGCAATGATGGGTAGTATAACTCGGAATTCAGTGATAGACTTCATAGTACTAACAACTTGAACTTCAACAAGATTAGTTTAGTGTGCGAGTCAAAAGCGGCGTCTCATTGAAGGCATTTCACGATCGTGGAAGAACAAGATGATGAGGGTAGAGGCAACGGCGTTCAAATCAAAACTACTATGCTTGCACTCGCACATGGAGTGCACATGATGCTTGGCAAAATCTGTGGTAAGTGCCTTGCAAGGTAAAAGCAAGCACATAGTCCACAACTATCTTTGGAAAAAATTATGCGTGTTGATGGCCGGAGCACGTGTTCATTTCAAGGACAAACGAATGGATGCCTGTTCATCTAGACACAATATCAACATCACTTATGCACCGGGCTCTCTACAACGTCCTATCTCTTATGGAATCTGCCGATTGTATCATTTGAATAAATGTTGGTAGCTCAAAACTCCCTCTAAAATATCTTTTTTCAAAGTATGGACACGACGCCTAGAAAGAAAATATGTGAACTTGTGCGTGTAGCATGTTGAAGTGTTGGATGAGATGGCTTCGGCGAATATCACTTTGTGTTGCTACTATTGGACTTGTAGTATATTGGAATCCTGGTTTAAGTAAAACAACACACCACATCGATTTGCACAGCACAACAAAAGAATGTAGTCCGCTATGTATAAAGCGTTGATTTGTGAATGTATAAGTTCGTACGTTGCGAATAGTTGCAAAGTCAGTAGATTTCACCAACCATACAAAATGCTTGAGCACCCCAATGCAATGTAGCTTCTTCGGATACAAACCGTCGGGGAAGGAACGCATTTACATAACTTCACAATCATAGGCAAGAGAAAGTGTGGGATTGAATCGCAAAGATTTGATAGTAACGATTGTTCAGAATATGAAACACTATTATGATCCTCATCACAAGATGAACCGCCCACAACTGTACACGAGCTTCCACATTGTGCAAACCGTAATACCACCTTAGAATGCGAAAATGTTAAACTTTCCTTTGATACCGCATAGCAACGATGACGTCATCAACATCGCTTCTTCGAAATCAAGAGCAACTATTGGCATTCGGAATTATTGCACCCGTCAAGCGAATAGCAAAGAAATGTTTGATATTGCAAATGATACGATGATGCAATGAAAGCCAACAAAGCACGAGAATTTTAATCAAACGTCAATACAACTATCCAAAAATAAGTAGATCTTCACTTGATCAACGGCTCTATATTGAAAAAGAAAGTGAGGACCAAAGCATGAATGCGCAACACTCACCTTCCCTGGGGGCGAAGCAACCTTATCTTCAAAACGTTCCATTCATTACCATGGTTTGGTTCGATGAATGTGTGATAGGTCCAGAAGCATGTCGAGAAAGTTGGAATCCTTTTGTTTCGAATTCCGAACCATGTCAACACGACATTTACCCCAAATGACAGTATCATTCTACGCCAACGAAGTAGCTTTTCATGGGCCACCATTACATTCAAGCCGATTCTTCGAGCTTCATACAACTTTAAGGTTCTAAGATAAGTAGGAGATGCAAGCTTGGTCGAGATCATGAAAACCTTACTCCATACGAATCTTTTCTTCTCATTAGCTCTGTGTTTACTGATGACCACCGTAGGTATCGTGGGCAGGATATATAAACAATTGCATTAAATGATCCCTACACTTTTGCAGGGTCTAATAGAATAGAGCATGCAATTAGTTAACCCCTATTCATAGTCGTACAAAGTGCAGATGGAGCATACAACTTCCAAGAATATGCCCACTTTCCATTCGACTGTAGAAGTATATTGCACAAATGCCTGTACAAGGCATGGGCTCATCTCTCTCTGCAACGAATCATACTTGTAGTGGCGCTAGTATCCGGTGCGAAAGAGTATTCAAAATAATCAAAACTTGGAGACCCACTACCTGGGCCTGAGTTCGTCAAATTTTGTACCAATCAACAATCTGCCCGTCGAATGAAAAAGTTGGCGGTTGCAAATTAGCTACACGTGCAAATGAATTCCATTCCTTTCGATTTTGAACGTCAAATCTTTACAACTACATTCATTAAAGCTCGAATGGAGGGGGCATACTATTCGCCGCTGGTGCGATTGCACATCAACTAGTGGTTTACAAGATAAGGAGAAGGGTGAACGTGAATAAAATGCGTAACATTTCAAATTCACTATCAAATAAATCTGCCATCTAGGAGGAGTATGAAAGAGCTCTTTAATAAAAGTGTACCTGTTGCTAGTCCTCTTTTAAATCCTGGTCCTTCCTTTTTGCCGCTTTATCAGCAGATGAATCGCTTGTTATTCCGTGCCACCGTATCTTGCTTCGAAAATCAATTTCAATTGACTTATCAACATTTTGAACGCTCTTCCACATTGAAAGACGTGCTCATACGCGTTGCCTCGGTTCCTACGCTTTGCTTTGTCTTGACGGGGACATAATAGCTGAAAATAGGGCTGTTTAATCCCGATCGAGAGGCGATACACGAGGTCATGGCCTAAAATAACGCGATGCACTCACATGGTTTGGCAACTTGCAACATGTCTGAGCTCCTGTTGTATCTTTAACTTTTCGCTTGTCGCGGTTAAGTTCATGGCTGAGGAACTACCTACCGAAACGTGTATTTCCATTGCGATAAGGTGTGTTTTGAAGTTGGAGTCGTTTGTTGTACCGTTAAGTCGTGCAGAGGACCGAACGGAGCACATAAAACCTGCTCGTCGATAAAATGCATCAGCAGCTTGTCAATGAGAGGCCAAAAAAGTCAATCTAACTCAACCTAAGACGGATATATTAGCGCAAAGTTCATCTTTCTCAACAACGAGATGTGCAACTCCTACGAACCCCGGCAATGATGCGAATAGAAACCCCGCGCCAAGGATAGAAAACCAGCTATCCAGGCAAGGTCAAAAATTTAAAAGGGTGGTATATAACAATAGAAACACCATTTACCAGATGCTTGGACGACGATAGGAATGCCATTCGAAACTGCGGGTACCTGCAGTTGGATCTCTCGATTGCCTATCAGAATATTTGGGACAAGAGAGGCCTAAGTAGCTACAGGGGTGCTCAAAAACCACAGTTCACAAAACTTTACTAGCATATGCTATACGAAGAACTGTATTTCTCATCCGTTATACATATCTTTTCAATGGCTGTAAAACGAGTCACCAACGAAACTCAATTAATCAAGCAGAATCTTTATCAGCGTTTCATTGTTCGTTTACACTTGTATTGTCTTGAGTACAAATGAATGACATCATGCAATGCCAATTTTACACACAGAAACAAACAGATAATAGCTATAGTAAGAAGGGACTTTCGGTGTTGTAAAATATGGATCTGCACCCTACATGTAGCTCTCAAAGTTTCTTCAGTCATGGTTGCGTCCGCCCTTGTACAACAAAAACTGATTTCCGTCGTTCTCAGTAGGTTTCAATCGTATAAAAGTTATCCGCTTGAACAGTCCATTGTTTTATTGCTAGGCACCTTTGTTGACGTAGACCCTCGTATTGCACTTCCAGGAAATTGTTTTGTTCTATTGAGTGAAGGGCAGTTCATAAAGGAAAAGTTAGTTTCTTCGATTGTTGCGCACTTATAGATCAACTCGTACTTGCTTTATCCCTCATTGTTTAAATCACTGATATACTAAGGAAACTAAGTCCTTGAAAGTTCTGCAATGACGGCAAGGGCGAATCGCTCGATGTCGACGACAGACGTACCTCACCGACGTAAAAAGGAATTGAGACAGTCTTGCAGCTGCCAAATATACGAGTAGAACTTGCATGCAAGTGTAAAGTGTCCAAATGCCGCGTGTAATGCCTTTGTCCACAGTAGGCTTTCGTTGCAAGTCGGGGAACTATCAAGCTTAAGATTTCGCGCAAAGGAATGGCCCAATGTTGAACCTTAGTAAAGGCTTTGTTCTGTCGTCCAAAATCCTAAAACCATTCTTACGCACTATCTATCCTTAAAAGAGCAAGACTTGGAAACGTCCACACTTCGACTCTTAAGAACCAAGCAGTCGCAGATTCAATCGTATCACTATCCTACCAAAATTTGATTTTGATAACACGGACAAAGAAATCCTCATCTTGTCTGCTAAACAAGATCAAGCCCTGTAAAGTTGAGTTCAAATCGAAGGGAGCTTTGAACAAGACTTGTGCAGAATGGAATAAAGTAAATCGACTTTCGAATTCAGTCTGCATACACTTCTATCATAAATTAAGTACAACCAACGCAATGTACTACGGCTACATATACTTGTATGGCGTTTGTTGTTTTTTGCTTTTGAATGACGCCACCTCCAAATTTGTTTTACTAATTTTGTGAATGGTATCGAGTTTAAAACCTTAATAGTGGGACCGTTCGCAGAGGAGGAGAGAACTGTTGAGTTATATGCTCTCCGACCTGAATGTTTGATGCAAGATTTCCAATGGTTGTCGTTAAGTGCGATTGCTTCGTAGCTCCTTGTAGACTTCAATCAAACGTCGC
Source organism: Picocystis salinarum (assembly GCA_038048775.1). NCBI lineage: Eukaryota > Viridiplantae > Chlorophyta > Picocystophyceae > Picocystales > Picocystaceae > Picocystis > Picocystis salinarum. The sequence continues at coordinate 1,070 of JBBULP010000537.1, read as the reverse complement.
TTGGACCATGAGCTTCATATAGCTTATTCCAAACTAGGGCAGCATTGTCCTCTTTGCAAGCATACAAAGAAGTCTCCTGGGATTTCAAACGGTGTTGACCTGCTACTGATAAGAATTTGGGTGAATAATAGCGTAACTCTTGACACCTGAACATATCATCAGCCCGATATTTCGTGGATGTGTTGCTAGAGCAATTCTTTTCTTGAATCGTAACTAGAATAAACTCTACTTTTAGGTCTCGAAACTTAAAAATGCCATGAAGGTAACTGCAACAGAAAGGTTACTGTACTGTATGAAAATCTCCAGATGGAGGCTGGACGCATTACGAGCAAACTATTGACTTTCGGAAAAGTAAGGTCTGACGATTTGGAATGCGGGCGTGCCTTCAAAGATATTTTTCTACTCTAGAGAAAGAAAACTGCTTGATGAATGTTCGCAGCTGCAGCATTGTCATTGCAGCTGGTTTTTAGGAGTAGACACATTCATTTTTTTTTGTTGTTGTTTTGTGCTACATGTGACATTGAATTTTAAATACCCCAATTAATGCTCTTATCATCGGCAGCAAAATTCTCTTTGTTGAACCTCTGATGAGACTCGTCGAGTTCTTCGCAATGTCGTGTGGACAGCGCTTCTCAAAGATGCAATGAATTTCTTTACTTTCGATGTCATTTCCAAGCAGCTCTTTCATTGGCCGGAGAAGAATTTAGCCTCTTATGAACCACGGCAATGCCAACATTCACCTTATTCGTGCATTTTATTTGCATATATTGATCCAATATGTCGATGTGTGCATATCTCCAAAATTCTACAAACTGTCACATCTTTATTTGTCTGTGGCTTTGATTAGAATATGTGCCTAGTTTCATGTGTGCAGCAAAGGTGATGTGTCTTCAAATGTGTTGTTCTCTTGTAGAACTTTGGCACATTATCTTCAGAATAGATATGTGTTGAAAGTGCTCAAGTCCTGGTCCCTGGGAGGTCGAATCCCTAAGGGACGACGACCGAGTTTCGGTCGAGGACCTTCGAGGAGAATGGGACCCAGGAGGGTCCTCGAAGGTCGATGCCCATTC